>JAVQIZ010100004.1:0-93755 GCA_036023535.2 Galaxias brevipinnis | reverse complement strand
AATAATAATAATAATAATAATAATAATGATGATGATGATGGATATTTGTGGTTTAGCGGTTTGGCACCGGTTGCTCCAACTCTCAACATAAGCACACAATTTTGAAAATGTTAAATCTCCATCACTCTCACATACGATTTTAACTTTAGTTCTAGACACTTCATATTATCTTTAAACCACTCCGTTTGTTCATACGAATGCAGAACTATCATAAAGGGGTAGCCATTACATGTTCGAACATACATGGTTAACCGGTTTTAAAACGTTCAGTAAATTTCTCCTCCAATTACTGATTAGCGAAATACGATGTAAACGAACTCGTTAACCACCTACGCATAATGGGAAAGGTCAAGGTTCAGGAATATCGTGAATATAGAGCGTATTCAGTATCGTTTTCTAGGCACCCAAAGTGCTTTACGCTGTAGGGGCCGGGGGAAAATGTCTACAATCCAAACTGCTTTCACCGTTCTGTTCTAAGTGCCTTGACATTAACCAATGACAACACTAGGAAGTTACGTTTCCTTTCCATATTTTAGATGTGTAGGATTTTAAAGCCGTGACATACCATATGCGCGGGTTATTGGAGGAACTTTAATTTCTTCGCTATGCTGCTGAAGCTCCACCCACCCTGTTTACGAGGTAAATTAAAGCGAACTTCGTATATGTTGTAGCTCTCAGTTAACTTCCATAACAAGCGATAGGGCAAGGACATGTTATGTCCATGCTGATGAGAAAGAAGTAACAGTTGTAGATTTTTAAACAGTTAATATTACATAGACAATTACTATGATGTACCGTTCTAACATCAGTCAAATTTAAAAGATATTTTCAGAGAGATGTTGCATAAGAGCAGAAACGTGAAGTACCTGCTCAGTCTCGTCCCAGGTAAACGACGTTTCGGAACATATAGATTCCTGCCGTTCTTTTTCTGCCTTGGAGGAACTATGGAGTGGATCATGATCAATGTTAGAATTGGAAAGGAGACTTTCTGTAAGTATGTAAACATACGCGATTGCTCTTATAAGAGGGCTTTGTTGTGACAGAGTAAAGACTGTCAAATTGGCTCAATTTGGTTGACTGACTTCATTATGCCTACAGATGATGTCTACAGAAGAAAACAATCAGAAAGGCAATACCAACAGAAAATAGATGATGGATTATTAGTTCCACAAGCCCCCAAGTGAAAGATTGTGATTGATCAAATATAAATTTTTCCTCTACCTGGAAACTTGTTTCTACTGACAACCTGAGTGTAATGTACAACTGACCAATAAACTTTTCATACTGAATCTCACTGGCCTGTTGTTGATCTTTTTCTTCAAACTATAGTGGATTGAAAAAAACAGTTTTAGTTATGTAGAATCAAAAGCCCTTAGCAATTTACATATAGCCTACACAAAAGGTTTAACATTACCACGTGCAAATCCAAAATTTGACAAACATGAAAATCTCAACATATTTTTATACTAACATTATTAAGATTGTTACACAATACATCATGGAGGATAGTTATTTGTTATAATGGTATCGTACTGCTTAAAAATTTGATTACCCAATTTGTTTAATTTACATTAGCTACAGTGTTTTGTTTGTCCACTGATATGTTCCAATAGGAAGTGCCCTGAGTCAGGTGAAACTGTTAGGGTGCTGAGCCCATAAGCGCAAAGTGGGTTTCCATCAAGTTACACTTCCGTGGTTGCCTGGATATAGTGAACATTGTTGCTTTTACAGAAAGTCTCATCTGAAACAGTAGCTACGGAAAAGATGGCATCTCCTTTAGTCAAATTTATACTGCACATGTAATGAAAGGCGTATCTGATCATTCAACTTTGTCATAATATAATCGTAGCAGATCCATGTTTTGAAATAAAAAAATGTATTAATCTCTAGAATAATTGCTTATTGTTCCATGAGCTCAAGTGAGAAACTTATTTAATCAGCTTTTTAGTCTATTGAGGTTACTAAGATAATTACTCGACTATTTGGGACTCAAATCATGTGTTTCCAAATATTCAAACATTTTGAGCTCTTTCAAGGTTTTCTGGCCTCCATATAGCCATTTGCTGTTGCAGAGGAAATTATCAATTGTACCAAAATAATACACAAAAAAAACAGCATTTATTTGTGGTTTGTGTGGTAAACCAAATATAGTGTTAAGTACATTATCCCATAATCCAAAATGATAACCGTAGAAACCAATCTAAGAAGGAATTTGGGTTAAGAGCATTCATGCCATTGAGGTTTTCAGATGGACACCTTCAACACTGGGCTTTGATGTCTCAGAGCAACAGTCCTCTATATCCACATCCAAAAAAGATGATCTATTCCTGCATGCTTCGTAATAAAATCCTCTACAGGAAAGCTTACCTTTGGTCCTTGGGTGTCTATCCTGCTTTACTACTGTTGTTGGCTTTCAATATCTTGCTCAGCAGGAACAGTACCTTTTTTCCTGAGGTGCACCATCTCTCCCTTGTTTATTACTCCTGGCAATCTTGGCCCACCTAGAAAAATTCCTTTGTGTTTCTCAGTATGATGTTCTTCACTTTAGTGCCCATACTAGAACCTTTCTTTTTAGAGACAATAACTGACTACTTCTTTCTGATGTGTCCGAGAAAGCTTTTATTGACTCAAAATTCCTTGCTGCAGACCCCTATCTCCTTAAGTAGATCTGGTTGTTGATATTGTCAGAAATCCATGGCTCCATTTCCCAAAGGACTTACTTTTGTTCTGCCTCTGCAGATAATTCGCTATAATGGTTATTTAATGTTTTGTACAACGCATCCACCACTTCTTCCCACTGAACCTATAGGTCTACAAAGCACACAGATTGATATTTGTTGGACCAGAGTAATCGTTTGGATTTTACGTAAATTAAGACCTAACCCATGTCCTGTAGTGGATAGGAATAAAAAAAACTTTGGACATAATCTTTAGAAATAGAAATATAAAAAATAATGGGATCACGAAAAGTAACTGAGAGAGACTGGTTTTAACTGGTTTTGCTGTTTGTCACACCGCTGAAGAAAAGCCAGATACCTGCTCAGCCAACACAGGACAGTTGTGCGAGAACTCATCCACACAGAACATTTCCCCACCACTATAATGATTAATGTTACCGTATTATATTCTTTTAGGTTTGATATGTTGAGGTGCCTAGGGTCTAGTGCATGCCTATTAAAGTTTCTAAAGTAGGCTAAATTGACATGTAATGAACATTGCATGAGTAAAAAACAACAACAATATACTTCTCAGTTGACATTGCAAAATAGGGTAATAAATCCAAAAAAAAAATTTTTTTCTTATTGTTCCTGCAAGTCATTCTAAATTGTTGTAAATGTGGTCTTCCACAATGTCATTGTGCTCTCTTCATTTAAACTTTTTCTGCTTATTTCTTTCTCTCTTTATTATAATTTTTTATTATTTCGGGACTCGGCGAAAAACAATCAAATTAAATCAAAGTGGCAGCCTGTCCTATGGTTCAAGAGCATAATTGAAGAGATGCCATAGTAACACATTATTGCATTTCTCCACCCTATCAGTATTGTATATTGCCATTGCAAACCTTCGTCCAAAATTGGGTACAGATTAAATTAATTAAGTCAAGCACAATCAACTATCTTTCCTGGGGCATGGTAATCTTCCCCTCCACATTTACACCAAGGCTTGCTCTTGTTGGATTTCTGCATATCTGCTTACTAGAACCATTGCATTGGCATGGGTGTATTCGATTTTGTAAAAGGCAGAGGAACCTGAAGTGTCAATGTAACGGAAGTGGTACTGCCCTGAACGATACGAGGAGCGAGACGGAGGACGAAGGCTGCATCGTCCAGAGTTAAAAGCAGAAACATAGGCGCAAAAATCGTGAGCTTATCTACATTGAAAACTTATTCTAAATGTCTTATGTCTGATATTTTTTATTTTAGCTACAATATTACGTAATGTGTTTGATTGGTTCTGAAATGCACGAGCCAATGTGCTAGCGAACTAGCCTACTGGCTGCTGCATACTAGTTACCACTGCATTGCAACTGTCCTCCTAGCTCTACATATCATCGCGTTAGCTTCTGCTCTTAGCATTGCTAATAATTTTGCGTTGCATGTAGCTAACCTAGCTAGCTAAAGCTAGTTTAGTTAACGTTGGACGGTTATGTTACGAAGCGTCTCTATCATGACACTAGAGACCATCCTACGATACCCCAAATTAGATGACTAGCTAGCTAACGTTACCATTGTAATTAACGCTTAATTGAATAGAGGTGGATGTGTTATATAACGGCCCAAATACATATCGTCATATAATAGCAGTATTCTTTCAATAATAGCGCATGGTTTTGAATAGGTCAGTCGTGAATCAAATTATATGTAATTCACGAACGACGTCGTTACGTTAGCAATGTTAGCTAACGCTGGCTAGGTAGGCCTAGGGTAGCTAATCTAACGTTAGCTAGCTAGATACTGTACAGTGAACATTTATTTGACATTACCTCGTTTTTTTGAGGAGGGGGGGGGGGGGCAATCTTGCTAGCGTTAACACAAGTGAGCCTTTGCTAAATTGGTTAGGCTAGTAGCGCCCCATACAAGGTAAAAATGTGTTAGCGTGTTAGGTAAAACCGAATGTTGATACACCAAACCTGAATCGTAAACGTATATTCATTTCAACACAGCGGCCTGCTTAGTGAGTCTCGTAGCTAACGTTTCGTTTGCAATTAAAGTCTCATACTTTCGATATTCTGCAGCGACCAAATTTTGGGACTGGCTAACATATTCCGAATTTACAAGTCCTTTCTTTTGAAATGATGCTGTGGTTATCTAGCACACCAACCATGTTATCATGTCAGTTATTCTAATAGTTGTTTATCATCGCTCTGAACTGTGAGTTCAGATGGAGGTGTAATTGTATTAGTAAGTTTTTAATCATGTATCGCTTGTATCATATAATTGAGTCACATTATTTTAGCACATCTCATAATATAATATGTATCTTTAATGTAAAAGATGTACATGGTCCCAAAGTTGCAGTTAGGCCTACAAACTTTAAACTTCAGCCTTACTGTGTTTGAATACTTTTGTAAAAAGCAATTTTCTCCCTCTTTCTTAAGGCTATACAATGGACAAGAACGATTTGGTACAGAAGGCCAAGCTTGCTGAGCAGGCTGAGCGCTATGATGACATGGCTGCTGCCATGAAGTCGGTGACAGAGCAGGGAGGGGAGCTCTCTAACGAGGAGCGCAACCTGTTGTCTGTGGCATACAAAAATGTGGTAGGGGCACGCCGGTCGTCCTGGCGCGTGATCTCCAGTATTGAGCAGAAGACCGAGGGTAACGAGAAGAAACAGCAGATGGCCCGTGAATACCGTGAGAAGATTGAGACGGAACTGCAGGACATCTGCAATGATGTGCTGGTAAGAGCTATGACCTGTAGCATATAGGAACATGGTTTTGACTACATGTACAAACAATTATTAATGTGGGATTTAAAATTATCAGGATGTATTCAGCTTTTTACCAATATTATTTTTGTGATCTTCATTATGTAAATAATGGTACTACGTTTTTTTATTTAATGCAAACCTTAGGAATGTGTGTTCTGGAGATTCCAATGCACCAAAACCTTTTTCTTTTCAGAAATATCTCAACACCCTTCAATACTTTCATTCCTAACTTGTTTATTAATCATCCATGTGTCTTTCAGGGACTTTTGGACAAGTATCTGATTGCCAATGCAACTGCACCCGAGAGCAAGGTTTTCTACTTGAAAATGAAAGGCGATTATTATAGATACCTCTCTGAGGTAGCATCTGAGGACTCCAAGAAGAGTAAGTAATTGTGTATTTGACTGGTATTTTGAGATCAGGTGTTCATCTGATTATAGTTATTTGAAAGATAATAAATGGTTGCAATAAAGGGATTATTAACTTGTCCTAAATTATCCTTCTTTAATTTTTATTTAAGCAACCACGGACAACTCCCAGCAGGCATATCAAGATGCTTTTGACATCAGCAAGAAGGAGATGCAGCCAACACATCCCATTAGGCTTGGACTGGCCCTCAACTTCTCAGTCTTCTACTATGAAATCCTCAACAATCCTGAGAAAGCCTGCACCCTGGCCAAGACGGTATGAGGTGTTCTAGTTGCCAATGTGCCATGTTCCCTTTACATTCTGGTTAGATTGGCAATGTCCGCATGACTCAGCAACAATCAGTAGGTTGGCTTTAAATTAGTAAAGTACCCACCCCGCCAAAATATTACTACTTTTGATTCAGCATAATTAAAATACCATTTCAAGCTGTGCATTTCATTTTATAAAACACTTGGCCACGGTAAGGCAAACTGAAGTGGTTTCATTTTGGAATATGGAACAATTTACAATTTAAACAGTTGACCAAACCTATTCCAACATTTGTTTTGGATATGGCTCCAATTATTGGTTTTCATGATTTCTAGTTTTAAGTTTTCTGCTCTTTCTCCAGGCATTCGATGAAGCCATTGCTGAACTTGACACCTTGAATGAGGATTCCTACAAAGACAGCACCCTGATCATGCAACTACTAAGGGACAACCTTACTGTAAGTTCAATCTTTTTTCTATATTGTTTCTGGTTTGCCTTTTTAAACTTCAATTCCGGCTACACCAATTGATTGTTGCTGTAGGTTTATTGCTCTATCCAATTACATTGTCTATATTATTAAAATACCATACATCTCTTTACAGCTGTGGACATCGGAAAACCAGGGAGATGAGGCAGAGACCGGAGAAGGGGAAAACTAATGGAATTGCACTGTTAATCCACCTACACTCTTATCTTAAACACAGACAGCTTATATACATCCCCTCCACTCCATCAGCCCCTCCCTCTTCTGTATGACAAGCAGCCTGAATTGCTCCTGACCAACTAGTTTACCCCTCTCAGTTCACGGTGAGGTGATGGTAATTTTTAGTTAGCAGGTTCAGTCACTTTGTTTGTGAAATGTTGTATTAAGTAGCAAGTCCATGTTGCTGTTTTTTGTGTCTGTCTGTGTGTGTGCGATAATGCGTGCATTTGTGCGCTTTCGTGTGAATGAGTGTATGTGTAGGGTACGGGGGTTGTGAATTCTTATTGTCCTTCCTTAATTCCTTTGTTCCACCTAGCTGGTTGTGCATTTTCATCCTTTTTTGTTATGTTCATTTTTAGTGTGATTTGTCATGGTATTTGCAGGTTGTATGGTAATTAAACAGGCAGTTGATTTTAACCAAACACTGTGATGCTAAGTGTTCCATTTTCTTCCCACGCCAAATTGCTTGCTTTTGAAATCTAGTCACAGTAATGATGCTTGTATTTAACTGCAATTCTGCTGTGGGCTCATACAGAAAGGAGGCAGGCGGTATTGTGACACTGGCATTTGGGCGTTTTGCTCTTGAATCATGTTCACTAAATCACTATTTTAAAATTTGATTAAGGGCCCCCATAGCTTGTCATGTTAGCTTTCCTCCAATTAAGACATTCCACCAGAATTGTATTTAGTCTTTTGAAAGGCAGTGCTCTCTATGAACTGTAGTGTGGATTGTTGTCATAGTGGTTTAAATCACTGTTCAAGAATTAGTGCTGCCTCAATTCAATACAATGAAAATTGTATGTGCTTAATTGTTGTTCCGTTTATTTTGCAAGATTGACTATCATCTTTCTGTAAAACCTGAAGTAACTGAACCTTTTATTGATGTTAATTGAAATGTCTTCTCACACTGTATCAACCCTGCTTGCAAAATATTCCTCTTAAAGCGGTTGTTTTCTCCAAAATTTCTGTGCCTGGCTTTCTGTTATGGCTTTCAGTCTTAAGTGGACGGTAGCGTAAATCTATTTTTCCCCCCAATCGTGATCAAGGGTATACACTATACTAGTTAAGTGTATTCTCGACAAAAAACAAGGTGACTTTAACAGTGCCAGGTATTGTCTTCAAGATGAGCATACTGAATATGAGCCTAAATAAATCAATACAGTAAAATGGAGAACCCCATCTTTCATCTACTATCGGAAACTCATAGGTTCACAACATCATAAGCTACATTCCGCATTCTGTTGTTAAAAGACCATTCCACATAGCTAACAGTCTGTTTAACCTACTCCTGACAATGTTACCATGAACTAAGGAAATTATCCAAGTCTTTGTCAATTTATCTCTATGCTTGATAAAAATGCAGTTATTAAATGTGGAACAGAGCCTGTATGGTATCTTAACTTGTTTATTCTGGCTAAAATTGCTTCTGTAACCGTCTATTGCCCAGTGCACACGTGGTTGTGAAAATTTAAAACAGCTAATAAGTAATTATGAAATTGAGGTAAATAATGATTATTGGTGTAATTTGAGATTGTGTATGTAGTTAGCTTTCAATTTACATGAAAGAATTAGGGAAGTGTCAAAAATATACAGTGAAATAAAGTTTCGTTTAAGATAACAGGCAAAAAAATGTCTTCATGTTCCTTATTGATATTGAGGTTAAAACATGTTTATGAGATACATACAAAATGTATCTGGGCCAGAACTAGTTTTCCTTGCGGATGAATAGTATGGAGGTTATTATACCTGATGCGCGTAGGGTAAAACGGCAGGTGGTTCATACGTTAAATTAAAACAAAAACAATTTCAAAGAGAGCCGATTGCTTAACCATATATTTTAAATCAACCAGATTGGCCGAGAAAAGATTTTGGCAAATGAGCAAAGGTAACTTATTTTTTTAGCTAAATCAATGTTTCAAATTCGTGTTGTGTTTAGCCGGCCTTTACTTTTCTAATATAATTAATACCTGTTTAACATTACTCATCAGCTAAACTTTAGCCTTAAGTTTGATTGGTGTCGCCTCCTCCAGAACAGGATCCACTTACTTAAAACCACTACACTGCTAGCGAGCTAAACCGTGGGCACCCTAATGTCTTTCAATAAGCCTTGCTAGCCTGTTAAGGTAACGCTAACTGCAGTGTCCGGCGAGAATAATAAAAATATGCAAAATTATCAACATAATCAGTCATCAACTTGGTAGATTGTATATTTACATTACATAGCTGCTTTTCAAACAGCAGCTGGTTTGCATTGCTAGCTACTTAACGTTCGCTACCCACTGCCTAGAGACCAGAAAGTACCATGATAACCAGTTCAGTTAGTATTGTTTTAATTGAGTTATACTAGTAGTTTTCAAAGTCAATTTCTAACCTTGGCTACAAAATATGTGATAGCTTCAAGGATCTAGCAACCTCTATAACTTTCAGCTAAACTAAAGTTAACGAAGTTGCGTAACGTTAGCAAATAACGAAGTCAAATTCGTTTGCTAAGTCAATGTAATGCATCGAAATATGTATTTATTTTAGAAACATGTATGAAGTTAGTTTGAAGTAATTTCTCTGCAGCGACGCCCGACTACGCCAACTCTGCAATCTAGTTTGGTGTGTCACCCACAATAAGTATCATTACCTCCATAGCAGTTTGGCTAAGGCTAGTTTAGAAAAATGTCTGCCTGAATGGTTCACGTGTTGGTAACCGTGTTCAGTACCCGCGGTGGATCTAATAATTTAAGGTTTCAAGGTATAGAAATCAAACTCCAAATGGACGAAGTAATATGCACATGGTCAATATCTTCGCATATATTTGTTCACATATATTTAATATATTTGTCCACATATATTTCATATTGCTTTCAACAACAAACTCCCCATTCCAATCACCATCACAGATTGACTACTATTGGACAACAACTTCTCAAATAATAATTTACCATGATAAACCAAGAATGGACACAGTACTCAAACATTACACTTTTTACTACGTTGAAATCATTTTTGTGGCCCTAGCTGTATAGACAAAAGGCATGTTTTAATAAATTGCTGGAATGGGTGACAAGGGCTCAATGTGTTGATTGCAATATAACTTACAAATTCTTAGTTGAAGCTTGACACCACTTAATTGCATCATTATGTGCTAATTTGCATAGTCACATTTATTTATTTTTGTTTCTATTCTAAGATGAACAGTACTGGACCAACATATCCCCTAGCTTCTCTGTATGTAGGAGACCTGCATCCTGATGTCACAGAAGCAATGCTCTATCAGAAGTTCTCCCCTGCTGGGCCCATCATGTCCATTCGTGTGTGCCGTGACATCATCACTCGCAGATCTCTAGGATATGCATACATAAACTTCCAGCAACCAGCAGATGGTAATGTAGACTGCTTTCCTTGTCAGCCAACTGCTGGCAGATATTGTTTTTAGTCAGCTACTGTTAGTTTGCTTGAAACATAAGATTAATAAATTTAAGTCTGCACTATAACTCCCCACGAGGACTTGCAGTTAGTGATTTATAAATTATGGAATCTAAAATTGTAAATATATCCCTTCAGGTACAGTACCCTCTAGTGTATTTCATAGCATGCAATGAATGTTTACATTCTTCATATTTCTTTTTAGCTGAGTGTGCTCTAGATACAATGAACTATGAGGTTCTCAAGGGGCGACCAATCAGAATAATGTGGTCTCAGCGGGACCCTGGACTTAGGAAGTCTGGGGTGGGCAATATCTTTATCAAGAATATGGATGAGTCCATTGACAACAAGGCTCTTTATGATACATTTTCAGCCTTTGGAAATATTTTATCATGCAAGGTAAGGCTCTAAGGCTTAATTGATTAATTCTTTAATCATTCTTTTATGCTTTTGTTCGAAATATTGTTGTAATATATTTTAGGCAGCTTGCGTTTTACAATTAAACAGATACAGATTTGGAAACTTTATAGGCATTTGCCATCATTATATCAACATTTTCGTATTGGTCTCTGGAAAATAAAAACCTAATGAAAGGTTATTTTCGTTATTTTCGTTATTTCAACCTAAACCTCTGCTTTCAGGTTGTTTGTGATGAAAATGGCTCCAAAGGCTACGGCTTTGTCCACTTTGAAACACAAGAGGCGGCAAACCGTGCTATTGAAACTATGAATGGGATGTTGCTAAACGATCGTAAAGTGTAAGAAAACCCTTATCAAATGCTGCAGTATTGAATAATTTAATTTCTTCCAAAACGTTTAGGCTACACTGGAGATGCGTTAAAAAGTTTGTTGTAAAGGCTAGGAATGAGCAGGTATTCACTGTGCAGATAACTATTGTTCTTTGCACAGCCTAGAGACAGGTAGTCAGTTGGAGTCTGACATTGCTGACCAAAAGGCCTTTTTCCTGGGGAGTGAGTTTCAGTTGTCCCCGTTTAGGTTAGTGGTTTGGTAGCCGTTTTTTTTTTTCTTCATTCAGTGTTTGGTAAACATTTGTAAGAGGTGAGTATCAGTCTCAACATCCATTTAATTTCTGTGAGAGTAGAACATCCTGTGCATTTTGGAGTTAGCTTTTTGCGGCAACTATTGGAGCTATATAGAGTCGAGAGGGCTACGTCTGTTCATACAGTGCTACCTTAATGACTGATTTTAGTTTTATCCTTGTTTTGACACTTCCCTGGTATGTTTCAGTTTTGTTGGACATTTTAAGTCTCGCAAGGAAAGACAAGCAGAGTTTGGGGCCAAAGCAATGAGATTCACAAATGTTTACATCAAGAACTTTGGTGAAGACTACACTGATGAGAAACTCAAAGAAGTCTTTTCAAAGTTTGGTAAGAGCTGTCTCCAAGTTTTCTGTATACTTTTCTGTATATTTTGTTTATTACAAGTTCTGCTTGCTCTTGATTTCGTTAGGTAGGACTCTCAGTGTGCGGGTAATGGTGGATGAGAGGGGTGGTTCCCGTGGATTTGGCTTTGTTAATTATGACAATCACGAGGATGCACAAAGGGTAAATATTATTAGGCTCTGTCTTAGTCTCAGTTCTATAATATGTCACACCTATCTTACTTTACTATAATGTTCTTTTGCTGCTTCTCCCCCTTAAGGCAGTTGAGGAAATGAATGGCAGAGAGATCAATGGAAAAGTTCTCTTTGTGGGGAGAGCTCAGAAAAGAATGGAACGTCAGGGAGAGCTTAAGCGCAAATTTGACCTCATCAAACAGGAACGCATTCAACGCTATCAGGTGCACATTTGAACTGAATACCGTGTACAATTATGGAACCATATTAAACATAGTTGTTACTTTAGTCACAATCGTACGATACATAAAAACATTACAAGTTCAATCTATTACATTCATCAAATTTTCTGCTATTGCTTGTAGTATGCTATATCTAAAAGTAGATCTTTCAAGTTGTAGGGTGGAACTGAACAGGTATATTGTAACAAAATGATCTAGGTGGATTAGACAATTTCATTACAAAAAAAATTATTCATATTGCATATTTAATACATTGCAAATTGGTACCCTCTTTCAATTCCAGGGGGTGAATTTGTATGTGAAGAATTTGGACGACGGGATTGATGATGAGAAACTCAGGAAGGAGTTTGCTCCCTATGGCACAATCACTAGTGCCAAGGTATGGGATTTGTGATCTCTGTTAAGTGGCCTTATACGTTTTCCCAACCCCTTTTCACACACTTATTTTGTTTTTAATGACCTTTAGATATAATCTACACACTTGACATTTTCTCACATTTATTAAAATCATACACCGATACCTCATGTACAGGTATTAATAATAATAATAATAATAATAATAATAATAATAATAATAATAATAATAATGTTATATAACTTTTTTTTGCTTTGCAATTTTTATTTGCTTCATCTAAGAGATTGAAATGTGCGCACTAGATATCAAAAAAATGCAGAGAAGTTGACGTGTGCTTTATCACACATGCTTTTATCACAAGTCGCTTAAACTATTGCCACTTTTGATCTACCAAGCCAGTCAATTAAAAACCTTCAAATATAATGCTGCAGCCAGTTCTTCTAGGATTAAATAGAGAATCCGTATATACTGTCTTCTATGGGTTCCACTTACTACCTGTATCTTTTAGATGGATTAAAAATTGTAAGGCTGTGTTTTAAAGCGCTGATGGGTTTGACACCAACCTTGTTTACTTATCAGGGCATCTACCACTTCTTTGCTGGTAATTCCAAAGTTGATATGGAAGAGGTGCTGAACAGCATAATTTAGCTTTTTTGGCCCAAAACTGAAATCCCCTCCCAAGCCTTAATCGAGACACTGAATCTGTCCTCTTTTCAAAGGCATCTTAAAAGCTTTAAATTGAACAAAGTCACACAGGAAACATGTTTATACAAACATACTGTTATTTCATTACTTAGTTTATTTAACGTAGTTTATTTTTTTGGGTCATGCAAAGCACATTCAGCTTCACTTGTATGAAATGTGTTATACAAATAAAGACTATTATTATAATAAATGCAGATGCCCAGTTGTGCCCTGATTGCTTTTGGGAAAACCGTGAATAACTTAAAAGCTCTGTTATTTCACTCAGGTAATGACAGACGGGGGCCATAGCAAGGGCTTTGGCTTTGTGTGCTTCTCATCACCCGAGGAGGCGACCAAAGCAGTGACTGAAATGAATGGACGAATTGTTGCCACCAAGCCGCTATATGTAGCTCTAGCCCAGCGAAAAGAGGAGCGCAAAGCCATTCTTACCAACAAGTATATGCAGAGAATTGCCACTGTGAGGACCATGCCTGGCCCAGTCATCGATACGTATCAGCAGGCTGGCTACTACATGCCTACTGTGCCTCAGGTATGGAAGTGGCCTAAGGTGTGGTTTTAAGTCTGCGTTTGTAGACTAGTAAAATCTGAGTGTGAGCCTCTGAGCCAGCTTCTGAGTAATTTGCCTCAACATAAACATTCCCCCTATTCAAAGGAGTGGACTTTGCTGTGCTCGCTTTTTCCTTCCTACAGTTGTGACAAACTAGACACTACTAAAATAACTACAATATCTGTTAAATTCACTATTTTGTAGAGCTCTGAAGTGCGACCATGATCAGGCAACTTTGCACTCTTACAATGTGGTTTGAATAACAAAAAACCTGCAAAATATGTTTTAAATTGTATACGTCAGTTATAGTATTAGCATACCATGCACGCTGAAGTCGCACTTTCAGATATTTGAACTTTCCAAAAATGTTTATAGAAAACTCTCATGGTTTTGTGCCTCATGTCTTTCATGTGCAGCTCAGTTTGTTATTGTAGCGGGCTGGGGTTCTACTCTTCTTTTAGTTCAGCAAGACTGTTTTCATATGATTCACATAGCGGCACTTGTTCAGTAGAGTATTGTTACTAGTCATGGCAAACAGTTCATGTTGTTAAGTAATATTACGCTTACTGCCATCAACACATGCACTCAAGCTGTGAAATGTATTGAGGGCCCCGAGATTAAATGCTAAAAACGTTAAATGCTTTGCAGCCTCCTTCACGTTCCTTTTACAATCCCAATACCGTTGGCACCATGAGAACTTCACCACGATGGACCACACAGCCACCCAGACCTCAGGGTGAGTGTGGGTTTGTGTGAGCAGGTACATTTCTAATTAAATAAAAATGCACTGTTGCTGACCATCCTTTGTCAGTTATAGGCCCGTACTCAAACCAGTTTGTAAGCTCTTCTGCTCCCAGGCGGGCCTCCACTGCTATTAGCTCTGTCAGGCAGGCTTCGACCCAGGCCCCTCGCATAATGAACTACACACAGAGAATGAGTAAGATATAAGCCAACGTTTTATCCATGTTTAGGATTTTCTGCATTTTTGTTCTCGTTTGTTGTTCATGTTAAAAGTCCAACAGTTCTTACCCTATTGTATTTTTTTATAATTTTTTTTAAGCCAACATTGGTACTCAGACCGCTGGTGGCCGTGCAGGTGTGCCTGGTGGTACCATCAGAGGAAACCAGTACAAATACTCAACAGGTGTCAGGAACGTCCAGCAGGTAATCAGTGTTCCTGCACCAATGGCAATGCATCAGGTAAAGTACTGTCCTCTTCTACGGGCTTCCGTTTACTAGCCACCGGCTTTTGCTCACTTCTAAACCCTGTGCTCAATGGCGTGCTGTTATGGTGTGTTGGAAGATGGTGCCTCAACTTGTAATGGAGCCTGCGCTGCATGTTCAAGGCCAAGAACCCCTCACAGCTTCAATGCTGGCTTCTGCTCCCCTCATGGAACAGAAGCAGCTCCTTGGTATGTAGTACTGTACTTAAAACAATTACCTTTTAAGAGTTCTATGATTTGATAAGTATGGTCAAGAGGTTGATCAGATAAGTATATCTTATTAATATGCATTTTTCTTTCTCCACAGGGGAGCGATTATACCCACTGATCCAGGCCCTTCACCCAAACTTGGCTGGGAAAATTACTGGTATGCTGCTTGAGATTGATAACTCGGAGCTGCTGCATATGCTAGAATCACCAGAGTCATTGCATTCTAAGGTAAACTTATAGCATGTTTCCACCAGGTATATTATTCATTGACAGTTGGTTGAGGTCATTTGGTTGTGTGAACATGAAGTGGTCATGTTTTTTTTTTATATGTAATTTCTTAAACCACAAGCTTTTTTATTCAAATGTCTACATTTGTTAGGTAGAGGAGGCTGTGGCTGTACTACAGGCTCACCAGGCTAAAGAAGGCACTCCAAAGAAGTAAAGAACCCCTTCAGGTCAGTAACAACATTGGCTTTATCCATAAATACATTTCATAAATCTAATATCAAAATCACTCTATATGAATGTTTTTCCAGAGGGGGCAAGTAATAAAAAAAAGTCTAAATTGTGTTACTGCATCCTATCCAATAATGTGTAGGCCTTTTTGGAAACATTATTTCAAGGCAACATTATTTCAAGTTTTAGATGGCTCATCAATTCAAATGTGGAAGGGATGTTTTTGCTCATGGCTCCTTGTTTCAGTGTAAAGCTGTTATGACTGCAGTTTCTGCTGTGATATAACTTCTGTCACCTCTGACTTGTGTCTACATCTGATCTGTTAAAAAAAAAAAATTGTTCCAGGACTCAACATTTAAGCAACCTGAATGCCTAAGGTTATATGAAGGAGAAAAAAGAAAAAAAGAGTAAAATTAATAAAAGAAGAATGGGCTAGAGGACTTTTGTGACCTTTTGATTGTACATTTTAATTTAATTAAGAATATATAAAGAAAACCAGCTGTATGTTTGCAGTGGTAACACTACTCTTTTGTTTAAAAAATAAAGTCTGATTTTTGCAATGACTGTTTTCTTTTTTTGTGTGTGCGTGCACATAACCAACATAGAATTAGTTACACGCATATTTGCCACCATGACAAAACAAGTCGAAGAATGCATAAACCAAATCTGTCCAAAGGTAAAACATTCTATATAGCTCTGCCTTGATGCAGTGAATGAGCATTCGAATTACCATGGTCACATTCTATAATTATGTTTGTCAGGTTATTGTTAACGGCTACTTTCTTTTCATAGGTCTATGGAAAATAAAAAATCGTAAATGGTAGATTAGTTGCCTCATTTATCAAAATTTTGCTAGCCACATTGTTCTTTACTTTGCATATTATGTGCTCAAAATCGGAATTACTGCAAAACAGTATATCAAGTAGGCCTAGCTGAAGGACTATAAAATTACAAAGAACTTTTTATTTTTGTATTAACCTCTTTTGATACAACCATTTAACCTCAAAGCATTGTCAGTTTTCATTTTCTGGTTTTACAATTGGAACATTTTGACTACAAAGTAGAGATCTTTTCATGTACTTCTTAAACTTTTCATCCCTCAGTCCATAAATTAGTGGGCTCAAAAGCCTCGGTATGATGTTTGCTATTATGAAAGTGCAAAAAAGAATTACTGAACGAAATTTTGGGAAAACACTCACAAGAGTACTGTCTATGAGAGGAGTGATGTAGGAGAGCATACAAAGAAGCATTTGTACTCCATGCAGCAGTATGGTTATTTGGGCCTTTCTGGCCAAAATAGGGTTTGATACTGCAGCTTTAGCTGACATCATTACTCTGAAGTATGTATAAATCACTGTGATCCACACAAAACACATGAACATTAAATTAGAGGCAAAGGTATTGTCGTAGTGGTAAGTCAAGTGAAAAATGTTAACATGATAACATAACCTACCTGGTCCAGAAAACAACGAAGGGTCCATAAGAAATAAGACAATTAGGTCTATGAAACCAGGCAGAGCTCCCACAATCCAAATGCACATTATGACAATGTATGCCCTGTCTACCGTGCATATTAAAGAGTGCTGTAAAGGATAGCAAATGGCTACAAAGCGTTCTAAAGACATTCCTGCCAGGTTTAGAGGCGTGTTTTTATAAGTGTTATTCACAATGAGTAGCAGAATTATACACACGTGCACATTAAGAAAAGGCGAAACGTAACCCAAAACATGAAGGACTACAGAACATAAAAGCATGATGATGTCATTGACGACCAGCTGCATATACAGAATGTACCTTGTGTTTCTGTAAAATATTGGGTTGTTGAAAAAGGTATAAAGCAAAGTTCCATTAATGTAGTTGATAATAACTCCACACAAAACCACTGTTAAATTTTTGAACAACGCCTCCTCAAAAAAGTCTTTCCTGAAGATTGACTCAGAAAAGTTACTCATGACTACTACCATTCACGTTGTTTGCAATCACAAATTTTCACATCTCTTAAATCACTACTTGACCCACTTAATGTATAAAATATCGCACTGCGTGTAAACATAAGATTAAAAAAAATACAATAAACCTAAATACATTAAAGACTGTTGCAGAACCTGTTTTCGCAATAATAATAGGGTACAGGCAGCTTAACTTGTTTTTGCCAGCTTTAAGCTTTCTCGTTGTGGAGCCATGATTAGCCTTCTAAAACTGACCAATGAAGAGAGAGAAAAAAAAGTCAATGATGTATTCACTGGGGTCTTTGACAAATGGCAAGACCCACAGGACACAGAACTACTTACTTGGAAACAAACACACCTGACACCTTTTATATAAATACAATGAAATGTTGGTTTAGTGTTACAATACTATGTTATATATTCCCTCAGTACACAGAAGTCTTTTTCAAATGTACAGAGAAAAAGCACACCTGTAATATTTCGTAGCCTTAATTATTTTATAACCACATAATCCTAACCAAATTAGACAAATATTTGATACCAGGTCAGCTTAAAAGGATACTTGTGTGAGAAAATTTTTAGAGAAGTGTGGTATTTTTAATTGTTATATTCATCCATGTACATGCAGTTTCTTTCGATCAACACAAACCTGGGAGCAGTGCTGACAAAATAGTATAGCATGGGCTTAAGGGATTCCATGACATTTCATACAACCCTTTAGAGTCTGACACAATGTCCCAAACGAGCCATTAATAGTTCTCTCGTTAGAGCTTGAAAAAGTAAAAAACAACAGGACAATTTGGGCCATACATGGGTAAACATTATATATAAAAAAAACATGTAACATTTGGGAAAACCTCCAATTTCTAAGTATACTTTAATATCATAAGATGTACTTTTGTATGCAATTGCAGTTCTAAACACAAGCAGATTAAAATGTATTCAGCAATAGCATGACAAAGAAAATATCTAGATACACATGTAGACAGACCCAATACTTGTGTGTAAAGATTTAGTCTAGGTAACTAGATATAAATAATAAACACAAGATAGCTTTTGAAAACCAAGTTTTTTATTAGAAATACAGTTGCAATATACTGCTGTCAAATTCCAAATAAAACTATTTCAAAAGATTTTAAAGTTGAACAAGATAAGATTTGTACCCAAATCATTACTTTGACCTTAGTCATGAAGCGCTATACAAAATCAAATCTGTGTTACAAAAAATATAAATGCAAAGGATTAAACAGATACTTTTCAGTAATACTAAGAAAAAAAAGGTATGCAGTTCTCGGTTTGAAAGCTTATTTACTTTTTTTTTTGTAATGAAACTGCTTTCATAAATTTAAAGATAAAACTTAATGTAACAAAAAAAAATAACAGATGATTAGACCAAGACAACGGCAGGCAATAATTCTATATACAGCAAAATACAAGGAGTCTGAGTAACTTTAAAATTTGTATTTGAAGATACGCCAGTCTTTGTTCCAGCCTTTAGCTGCACCTTCATTCTTTTTTTTTTTTTTACCTGACTGTGCTAATTTGGTTACATTGTGGAAACTATTACAAAGGAAACTGGCTGAGGTGCAACGCTGCCAAATAAATCTAGCCTTACTGTTTATGAAAATGTATAACAATTATAGTACAAGAAACACATCCAGTCAGTCTAATCTTGGGAAAATAGTGGGCGAGGACAGTCATCTACTTTCCAGACTCACCAAAGGTCTGTTAATTCAGATGCACACCAATATATACACAGTACATTATGTGATGTGTACAAAAATGGATGTTATTTTTCTGATCAGCCAGATAACATCTCAGTTAGGTAGACTTATCGACGTGTTGGCATCAGGAGCTCGGTGGCTGTTACTGAATCAGGAAACAGGTTATGGTAGGTTGGAAGGGGAACGTATGCAGCCGTAATCATTTTACCTATTGGTTTAGAAGAGACAAATTAAAAAAATACCAACCCAGTTGATTTGGACAGAATAATGTTTGTTTTGATGAAGGATGCAGTGCCAAATTAAATACAAATCACAAAACCTAGTAATGTACGTACCTGCAAACCAGCGTCCGTGAAGTGCATTTACAGCAGCCATGGCTGTTGGTATGATGGGGCATTTCACATACACATTACCCTGCAAGACAAGTGTAAAGGGAATTATTATTCCTGGAAAATGTGTAGCTATAAAAAAAATAAGTGCTGAAACATTTTCAATTAGCTGCTTTTACAAAAACAACTATAAATTGCCAGTTAAATTTAAATAGCACAATTTTATCCTTGTACTGACTTGTGGAGAGTTCTTGTCCACGTAAATGTGAACAATTCCTCCGTGTTTATTGCACTCCTCAATTACATCATCTTGAATCTCAATATCCCAGCCGGGTTCATTCTCCCTGGAAAACAAAAACAAAAGTAATGTTTGTGATGTAAGAAAGGGAATAGGCCTTGCACGCACATCTTTAAAAAGCATAATAGGCCATTTTAACATTGCCAAAACGCTGCCCCGATACAAAATTGCGTTACAGCGCACTCGGCTGTGCTGAGTCTGTGCCATTAAATGGCTTAGAAGTGAATCCTGCATCATCTTAGTGTCCCATCACAATGGACACTTCGGAAGCTTGAATGTTTTTTCTACTATAATCTTAACCAAATGAGCAGCGCACAGGGTTATTCTGATGTTATATTGGGCTTTTACATCAACATGTGCACAATTAAATGTCAGCCAAATTTAAAATGTAGACTATGCTTGAGACCTATTTGAATGTCAAATACACTAGCCTAATACACTGTCTATAATTTGCCGTTGTGCAAAGGGTAGTCAAAGCATAACGAGACTTGCCCTAACTTTTGTCCTTACACTACAGCTGTTTTATACCATTTTCAATTGTGGTGCTGGCTTCCACAGGAGGAGAAAAAAAAATAAAAAATAAATAAATAAATAAGAAAACTGAAAAAGGGGTTGCGATTTCTTTCGGTCAAGGCTGTCTTTTTTTCGTTCTGATTTTTGTTGACATTAAAGCGATAGGAAACCTTTTTGGGAAACACAATATGTTCCTACTTACCTCTAGTCAAATGAGATGATTTATATTAATATCATAATTGTACATCCAATAATAAGTTTTTTAGGTAAGTGGGCAGGTAAATGTAGCCTAGCACAATGAAATGTAAGCCAGTAGTACAGACTAGCACAGCTCTGTTAAAAATGAACAGATAAGGGGTTGAATATATTATTGAAAGGCTGCCTACCCGGCACAAGGTAAAACTATGTTTGTGTTACATTCCATTGTGCAAGGCTAGACTTCAAACATTTGACATTGAATTGACTGTTATTCCTGCAGGATGTGTCAAGTCTGGATAACATAATTTTGTGCTATGCGAGTCTTGAAAAATTTAAGCCAATGTCGATTAAAGGGCGGTTCTCTACCATGACACCATTTTTAACTACTGACAAATCTGACAGATATTTAAAAAGTGCGTTATAACATTGGCGTACTAAAGCAACTTTTGGTTTTATCATATCCAGCACAGGTGAAATTATTAAAAGGAGGCCTTACGACTGTGGGTTGAACATGTTGGAGAGCTGGAGGCAGTGTGTGGCCAGTGGTTGAGTTGGGAGGTTCATGGCTTGGTTCATGCTGGAACCCAGGTTCATAGAAGGGGTTTGAGGAGCTTAAAAAGAGATTACGGTTATGTAACACAAGATATTAAATGAGGTACATTATAAGAGCTAATCAACATAAAAATGCAAAATAAAATGCTACAGATATCTTTCATATTATACAGCTAACCTGTCATAGCTGGCATGTTTCCAAAGGAAATGGAACCGCTCATTTGTAGAGCTTGCTGGGCAGCAGCAGGAATCTGTAATCCGGTTCCTATGGGAACACAAAAGCGGTGTTCACATTGGTTAAACGTCACGATCAACAGTCAGGTAGTGTAGTTGCTTTAAGATCCTACTAAACTAAACAAATGATAAAAAATGATAGAGAGGGGTCTTATTAAAAAAATTAAAGGATTTGTGCTGACCCTCGGCAAGCCTTGCCATCAGCTGCAGGCGCCCTGTGGTGCCAAGGTCGATGCCAGTCCTCTCTAGCTCATCATTGTCCAGGAATGAGCTTGCCGTGGAAGCGTCGGTGCGCTCTGTAACGTGACCCACCTTCATGGGCCGACCTGCAAGCTCAAAGCCATTCAGTTGCTCCAAGGCCTTCTTTGCACACTCTGCATCTGCAAACTACAACAAGAAAACAACACACCATTCATGGGAGATTGATGGGTCGATTAAGGACAGAGTTCTTTTAATGCATTTTAAGTATTGTTTTACTTGTTACCTTAGACAAAGCCATCGAACATTAAATACAAGTCCATCGTCATCTAGATAAACCATAAATCCCTACTACAGGACTACTCAACACCATATTTAGGATCAGGATGACAATAGCTTAAATTTTACAAAAAAAAAATGTTATGCTGTGTCACTATACTATGAAGCAAATTACCGAGATGAAACCATATCCTTTGGATCGTCCAGTTTCACTGTCCATCATCAGCTGTATACTCTCAATCTGTTATGGAGGGGAAAATAAGGAGAGTAAATAATAGGTTTAATCATTATCTCCAGAGAAGCAGACGATTCACCAGGGCTTGAGGACTTTTATCCTTACATATATTTGAGTAGGCGATAAAGAAAAAAGCACAAAAAGTATGCCATGTCTAAATTAGATGCAATAAAAAACACTTCATTTGAATTTTTAAGCTATGCTCACCCTTCCAAAAGGTTCAAAGATTCCTCGAAGCATATCTTCTGTGATGTTGAAATGCAAAGAGCCTACATACAGCCGCATCGGTCCAGCATTACCTTTCTGTAGATTGTTGGCCATAGCTGCAGCTCTGTTTTTCTCAGCCTGTGACCATGAAACCATATATTTTGTGAGCTAGCGCCAAGCAAAACCTACTTTTGAAACTTTAAACGCAATCCAATAACTCACCTGAGATGCCTGGACAATAATGGGCACACCTAAAAGTCGTTGCCCAGTCAAGCCGATTGCCAACGGTACAGAACTAGCCTCCAGAAACTCTATGTAAGCAATGCCCTTTGACCTCCTGGAATTCCTGTCTGAAATCATTCTTACATCTCGTACCTACAGAAACATAGATAAACAGAAAAAAATACATAAGAATGAGTAGAAAACATCACACATTGTGAAAGTGATTCAATAAATAAAAACTCTGATTTGATGAGTGCAAAATAACTAACCTTTCCAACAGCTGAAAAAAAATCTTCCAGGTCTCGTGGCCTGATTCTTGCAGCAAGCTGCATGCAGAAAACAGTGCGGGCATCTCTCTCCTCTGGGGTAAGATTGTCAATAGGTAGTCTTGAAGGGGGGAAAAAAACAAATCTATATGTACACACACTATTTTTTATTTTTTTTTACAATCAAATATATATATATATATTTTTTTAAACAGGTATGTTTTAATGCTATAGAGGAGCAAACATTTTACCTTACTGGACTTTTGTCCTTTCTGAACGGACTGCGACTTCTTGAGCGTCTCCGGCTAAATAAGAGAATAAAGCATTTTCTTCAGCTCAAGACCATAACATTCTTCACTGACAAAACAACAAGATATACAAGTAAATGAATAATAAAAACCTTGGTTTGTTGGCATAAGGTGGACCAATCTTCCCTCCAGGACCACCATTATATTTCGGACCCGAGCTAGAGTATAAAACATGGTTCATCTTATTGTTGTACAAGAAACATTTAACTATTACTTCATCAATTCTGGACAGGTGGACTTTGTTTTAGTGGGGAAAAAAACTGGTATGAGACCAAGAAGTAACACCAAGCCAACTTCACATAAAGCTTATCCCAGACAAAATAAACACATTTTAAATTTAACGAGAGAATAAAGGTCAAATTAAGGTAACCATTACATACAAAGGGCTTCTTCGTTTGTAACGTCCAGCTCGTTCCTTGCTGCGGGACCGACTGCGGTGACGTTCTTTGCTACGGCTGCGTTTTCTTTCCCTGCTCTTGCTTCTTTTGCGTTCTCGTGGCTTCTTCCTATCCTTGCTCTTGCTTCTTCTCCTGTCAGATCCCCGACTCCTACTTCTGCTCCTCTTTTTCCTGGAACACCGCAAAATCATTAAACACCACTACTTACTTGCATATCTGAGGTTGAAGCAGGCCAACCAATTTATGTAAGATTAAGTGGCAAAACAGGGCAAGCAGGATTATAGTATAGTTAGTCTTGTTCTTCTGTGACAATCCTGGACATCACACAGAACTTACTTCTTGATGCGCTCCTCGTGCCCATTTGCACTAGATGACTTGATCTCATCCTAAGCAGGGTCGATAGAAGAACATCATGAGGACGTAGATGAAACATTTCAAGTCGTCAGGGTAAGAGGGGGTGGGGGTAGGATAAGAGAAAATACAAAATACATTTGTTTAGTAATGATTCTTTTAACAATAATTTATGGTTGGACAATTAGAGGATGTCCTTTTACAATCTCAAAAGATTTCCACCACATTCAACATATTAACTATGGTGTCTGTACTCAATCGAGGCAAACATATAAATCAAGATCTATGAAGAAGGCCTTCTCAACCCAACCCCTTCTCATAAGCCGTACCAAACCACTATCTGTGTCTAAGCCCAATTAGGCCATTCATGGCCCACAGCCACTAAAAGAGATCCTGTGAAGTTGATGTCAGTCCAGTGATCTTCACCCATTTTCGTTCTTGGACTGTAAGAGCTCGATGCCACCTCTGTCACACATCTTGCCCTGAAGCAAACAGGGATTCACACTGCTTAGTAATATCAATTTCTAAATAAACTGAAAAAAAATTATCAACTAGTTCAGCAACAAGTTTACTGGCCATGGCTCTTTTTTTCAGCGGCAATTGAATGGAGGCTATTTACTTTTTTTATTTGAGTGGGAACTTTTACTCCTAGTAAAAGTAAAAAAGTTAAAAATATTCCATGTATATTACTTCATGTTACATGTAACATATGAATATCACTGCGATTGAGGCATGCAAAGATGCTAATTTAACAATCTGAGATCATCTACAATTGACGTGGGAAGAGAGGCAGTATTCATATTTCAGTCAGAAAATGTATCTAATTATCTGGTCAAAGTTTGACATTTGATTAACAACTTACGTTGCCCTAATCCTTCCAATATTTATGACAAGAGTATAGAACATTACACTTTTTCATCACAGTTTTCAAAATGAAGGAACAGCCTTTTAAATTAACAGAAAAACAAAACAAATAAGTGAAGGTCCTTACTTGATGGGGTCCTAAAATTCTAACCAAAAGATAAAAATGGTACTCTGTATCAGTTGAAACATTGACATCAGATTGAGTTTCTTGGAGGGAAAGTGCTGCATATAAAATCAAAGATATTTATAATACTGTTAGGCCAAATTTATAAAACATTGCAACCATGCATATTCTGTAACAGTATCCTTTTCCAAATGTATTTTTGCACTAAAGAACGGATTAATCTAGATGATCACAAATAAGCAATGCTGTAATATGCTTCACGAAAATCTGAATACTGCCTCTACTGCATCATGTGAAGTAAAAATGCGCTTATCATCCATTTGCATTCACCTTGTTGCAACCGAACAGGTGATAGGATGTTCTAAGATGAGGCTCTTTTTGTCCTAGGGGATCACAGTACATCAATACATTGCGCAATTACAACCTTACTTTTTTCACAGTTCACACTGGAATCAAAGGTGAATTCATGGGAGTAGAGGTGAGATATCATTAGGCAAGTCTACAAAGAGAGATAGATGGGAATTTATTCATAATTCTTAATTAGGTTGGAAAGCATCACACCAAATATAACGATATATCTTAAGGAAAAACAGTAGTGCAGCACGATCATAACGTTACAGCAAACAATGTCTCAGAAACTGCTATCGCTAACGCTGGCTAGTAAAACAACGTTAGCCATTTTGTACCTAGCTACTAGCTACCGCTAGCTTGCTAGCTTTCTACAAGCTAACAGTTGGTTACCCACCTTTCTGAATGGAGCTTCCAGCATAGCCTCAATGTCAGAATCGTCTGCCATGGATGGTCCTTTGAAATATCAAACACAAGAGCAGAGCCAAGTTAGCTTGACAATCTTAGGGTGGGTTATTTGCATAGTGACACAAAGCCCAATACATACCTTTCCTTCAACGTAACAACTTAGTAGGACTAGCGTTCAGTAATCTTAGCTAACATCATCAAGCAAAGCCATGTTTTAAGTCTGAAGTTTGCGTACCATTTTACCCTCACAAATAATTTAGCTACAGTTCTATCAACTACGAGTTTACAGTTTCCGTACCTTTCCGAAATAGCTTGGCTTAGCTGTTTCTTGTTCAGTGGGTTCGTATCACTTTGTCTTGAAAAATAGCTGGCCAGTGTTAGCTAGCTAAGCTAGTCAGAATCAGATCGAGAACCGAGCACACGCTGACCTCCGTGTGTTTCCTCTCAACAACTTAAGACAGGTCTTTTGCTTTTAAAGGTGACGTCTTTTAAACAATTTTGGGAGCCAAACATAGATACACCTGTATAGTTAAATAGATAATATTATCCATAAACTTGTTTGCTAGGTTGCTTGACCGCTAACGTTTTTAGCCGTTACAGACTTCCACATACTAAGCCACCTCGAAATGGCGCATCAACGCCAGTCGCGCGATACTTATGACTGAATCTACAAATGTCGTCCTTTTTCTTATGTTTATTTATTTATTTAGTTTATTTTTCGGACTTTGTCGCCATCTAGCTTTATTATTCAGAATTTATACCAAAGGTTTATAGCGCAAATAAGCATAATAATTTTTAAACAATGATTTGTTTTTTTAATAAATTGCAATCAGAACATTAAATAAGATATAGTGTTTGGAAGTTGTAGGGCATATACTTAACCCTCATGGCCACATCCACACACTAGGTGAAGTCCAACAATTTCAATAGTTTTATTAGCCACTCACATTCCGCACAGTTCATATTCTGAATATTTTTTATAACTTAAAACAAACATAATGTTATAGGCCTTGTTCAGCTGTAATTATTGGAATTATTGCCAATATTACAAATAACCTGATAACAAATAGCACAATATGCCTACAATAATGGACAGAGCTATTACTACTAAATATATTCAATTCATACATTTTTATTTAGCATTCAGGTCAATTTAGAATTGCATTTACATAGAAAACACAACTAAATAGCAGAATCCTCGGTTGCAACTTTGCTTTTGAAAGTCGTTGGAGCGTCATAGTCGGGGGGAACATTAAAAAACGTCTCGTCATCAAAACAAAAGTCATCCGATGGTGATCCAAGATACGGTAACTTCAACACAACACCTGTACAAAGACCTCCTAGTGTAGACACGCCTATTGTAAAGAACACAGCTGCTACCTGGTAGAGAGCTTGTTCCTTTGCACTCCTCCCCAAACCTGGTTGTAAACCAGGAATCAGCTCCTGGAGCTCAAGAAGCTTAGGGTCCCCTACCACAGGTGCCATATGAGTAAAAATCTCATACATACTAGGGCCATAAACCTCTTCAGTGGCCATCAGAATGCCACATATCCCTGCAGCACAAGATATAAGTCCTGTCAGTCCATGGAGATTGTGTATACCACATTGATCCTGGATTCTTAGGTGCTGGGCCAGGAATGGTGTGAGATATTTGTATCCCAGCATACATGCAACACAGCCCATCATACCTAGTGCGTACGCAGCTGCAGGGGTAATCATCATGTCCACCGACGCCCCTACTGTTACCCCACCAGCTAGAGTCACATTTTGGATGTCTGCCATGGTGATCTTCCCATTTTTGTTTAGCATTGCAGAAAGAGCAAAGGCTGTAATCGTGGAAGCGCTGAGGCCAATGAAGGTGTGGAGGACAGCCCTGTGTTGGTCATCCCCCCTGTGAGCCAATGCTGAGTTAAAAGTGGGCCAAAATACCCACAGGAAAAGAGTTCCCATCACAGATAAGATATCCGAAGTGTAGCTGGTGTTCTCCTTGACATGGCCTTCATTCAGACGAGGCCTATAGAGCACAAATGTGACCCCCAGACCAAAATAACAGGCAAATAAGTGTACTAGAATAGAACCTCCAGCATCGTTGATCTTCATATATTTTAGCACAGCCCATTCAGTGACTGAGAAGACTGGGACCTCCAGCAAGGCCATGACTAGCAGCTGCACAGGGCTAGTCTTCCCCAGAACAGCTCCAAAAGAGATAAGAACAACAGCACAGACAAACTCGGCATTTATCAGGTTGATCACCCCCAAGTGGATCTTACCGTCATGGTTGAACTGGAAGTACCCTTGAATTAGAATTGCCCATTGAATGGCAAAAGTAGCTGTTAAGAAGTTAAAGACTATCCCTCCAAAACCGTAGCGTCTAAAGAAAGCCAGCAGGCACCCAAATCCAATAAATATCATAACCTGTATATCTGCAAAGATGTGGTAGTCCATGTACAGAGAATTATCCATGGGATTGGTCTCATTGTTTTGCTGTTTAGCATTGGCATTGTCATCATAGGTGACACACACAGCATAGAGGGCTAGGATGGTTCCCTCTAAGACAAATACTAGAACAGGCAGGCTAATTCTAAGGTTGGTGGAATCCTTCTTCATTTTGACTGCTCTCACAAAGATAACTGACAGCAGTTCCTTATTTAAAGTTCTTTATCCTAAGATAAGGTAATTCCAAGACGGTGGACCCTGTTCTGTTGTGTACGACCAATAGGCCCCACCCCTTGAAATGATAAATATAGCTGTATTGTACTTTGGCCTACATTAAATGCGAATTTACATATCTCAATAGTCAGTTTTGGGGGCATTATTTGAAAATAAAATTAGAAGCTAAGGTAATAAAATCACATGGCATAAGTTTATTGCCATTTCTGTGTGTGAAAAAGAGATGGAAAGAAAGCGAGAGAGAGAGACAGTGCAATTACTCAAGACGTTATAAGTGATCATATTATTGTGATTTTTGAAAAGCCTTGGTGTAATAACCCAATCACAATAATTATCCATCAGGTCTAATTTCTCGGAGAAAAATAAAGTCTTTATGATTTCCAACTTTGACACAAGGAAACATTTTATGGTTTTTTAATGAGCGCATAGACTTTGAGATTGTAGCTCAGCCTAAGTCTCTCTTGATGGATCTTATCAAAGCTCCAAGCTAATTATTATAAAAAGGATTGGGTTTGTAGATATTACAGGTAAAAGAGAAGAAAGCGTATTGCCTACTGTCTTGCAAGTAGCCTCTATAGGCTCAACTTGAACCATGTAACTTTTATACAGCCACCCACAATAGTTTCTTTGAAATTTTAAAATAAGACTTGCTCAAAGTAGTTGTATTAAAATTACTTAAATTTATTGCATTTTGTGCAGACAAATCTATTAAATGGTTCCATGAAACCATTGGCCATAGACGTATAAGCATTTGACATAGCAAAACAACTGTTTATATATATTCATATAGAACACAATAGAGATACATATTTCTATATCAGTCAAATATTAAACTTGCATTGACACACAAATTAAACATATAAGCTCTACAATAATACTAATTCATATTTTTTTTTTTACAAATATCCCATCCTATGAATTTCCATACAAATGCATACTCAATGAAATAATGAATACACACGTTTCCATAATCACAACACCCATTCTCTCTCTCTCTCTCTCTCACACACACACACACACACACACTCACTCAAACACTTACATAATTTCATATAACTAGTTCCTGGGAAAAGGAATTGATATTTGTGAACACAAAACTTGTAATGACTAATCTAGATAGATCTACATTAAATTCTACTATGTATCAAGTAAAAATACTGTATTGTAATTATATATTATAAACATCAGCCTTTGCTTTTTGTTCTTTGTTGCTCACACATATCAGAATGATCAGGGAATTATAAAGGGTTGCACAAAATTCAAAGAGACTTTAATCAACATTAGTACAAGGTGAGGTGAGGTCTACTTTACTCAATGAAAACAATACACCTACATGCATATACTATGTTCTAAAGAATTAGGAAACTGGAATATTAACATACATCAATCCACTCTATGCAAAAGTTACAGATTATTTTTCATACATCAATTTATCTATAAAGATGAGTGTGGTATTGTAATTCTGGGGTTTACTGCCTTATCAAATGCTAAGTCATGAAACACAGTAAACTGTATTGTGGTGGTAGTGTCAATAAAGCCCAAACTCTTGCTTTCATAAAAAAATTGTATATTATAATTTATAGTATCACTGTTTCATCAACCACTTTTTATTGCGATCATCCAAATTCTAATTTGGTTGTGTGCGGTACAGTTAACGGATCAATTACTACATTTTCCAATATGTTCTAACTGTTAGCATTAATCGTACTTCTTACTAATCGAACTTTCTCTTTTATATAATACGTATACTATATATATTCGAGCACTAGTCATTTGCCCCAGTAGAAATACATTTCTAAACTACAGTATGAATAAATTTGGAGAGAGCCCAGTTCTAAATTCAATCCAATAAATAAAGCAAAGAAAAACTAAATATAGAAAGCTGCTCTGCAGAATACACCGACTGCATGCATTAGGATAAGAAAGAAACACAATGTATATGTGCACATACTGTGCGCGCTAGAACAATCACAGTGAAAAGCCTGTACCTGCTTTGGGCTGACACACGAAGCCTCTCAGCAATGTTACAATGTGATGGAGTATACAGAGGTTTAATTGAATTGGTCAAGTTCATTCAAGTTATCTGATAGGGTTGTAAACAGAGGTGCATTTCAGATAAACATCATTTCAAAGCACTGAGCTCAAGGCAAGGTCCAATAAAACAGGGTAAGGATACAAACATTTAAAAGCCCTTTTCAAACCCTGTGAAATGATGAAGGTACTTCGACATCTTTTTGATTTATTGTTTTTGCAATAGAGAAAAGATCTAAATCGGACAGTCATTGATGGCAGCAATCTGTAACAATTCTGTTTCTGAAACCCTTTCACTGCTGGAGATGTGAATCATCAAATGAATATTACTTTACCAACCCCAAAAGATTCCTCTTTCATTTGCAAATGGTGGAAGCCCTGGTTTTGAATTTTTAATATACTGACAGCATTAACTACAACAGTCATGCACACGCTGGTGAAACATTAAGTTAATAAGTGAAACATTATCTTCTAACCAATGTAATGTTACTTACACACACACACACACACACACACACACACACACACAGACACACATCTGAAATCTAAATAAAGATCATATAGACCACATTTAGTGCATCTTCATCCCAAATTACCCAACTCAAAAATAAATTGCTTATCCTTTACATCCCATAAGATACGGTTTTGGGCAATATCCATTTTGCATAGGTCTGATGCCTACCCATTACTTATTTCTGTGGATAAATATGAGACATTTCTATTTAAGCCTACTGTTTTTACTCCATGTGTACTCCATGTACTTTGCTAAACCATTAAATTAGAAACTACAGTATACAGTAAACAGTATACAGTGGCAAAAAAGGCAAAGCATTTAAAAATATATAAATAATCTACACGTAAACTAATTAGGTTCTATTTTTTTATCATTACATTGTACTTGTGTGTATTTTATATATATATCTATATATAGATATCTATATCTATATATAGATATCTATATATAGATAGATAGATATGTATTTTAACCAGTCCTAATAGGATATCATATGAAAAAATACTTACAAATATCATGCAAACAGCAATGTAAATCCATGTTGTTTTTTCACATTTTAATGAAGTATACACACAAACTAATTCAGTATGATTTATATAGTAACAACTTTCTAACAGACGATTCTTTTTGATTGTTTAGGTAGTTTTTGCTTCCCACAATGTTTTCAATTAGTTCACTGCCAATTTTCCCAACAGTGTAAGCTGCTAACAGAACAACACCGCCAACTCGTAAGAGTAAGAGTTATATATAATCTACAAGTACAACTCTACATCTGTGTGTACTTTATATTAATAACACATTAAGACTCTTTTAAAACTCTAAAGTCTAATTTAATTAAGTGCTGTTTTATGGGGACCTATTTGTGGTCTCAATATTCCGCATTTTTGGCAAAGAGATTCTGGTTGGGAATCAACTGGTTTAATTATTGTATGGTTCACGTATCATGTGCGATACTTATACTGAATAGACAATCATTGCTTTGTTGTTAAAGTTTAACAGCAGCAAACCTCAAATATTACGGTAAAAATCACTTGTCAATTAGCCCTGCAATACTGAAGAACCCAAACCCTGTTATCCTTGCCTACAACCCTTTATAATATTAATTTGTTATAGGAACATATTTGGCTCAATACAGTTACATCAGCATAGCAGCATTTAGATAATCTGAAACATTTAGAATTCACAGATACACATTGCAAACCAAGTAATAAATATATTTTCAAGTTATTAAATAAATAAAGTTAAAATGTATGTCCTACAAAAAATAATTAGATTATTTAAGATACAAGTTATACACTATATTTGATCTCTAACACATAATTACAGTGCTTTCATTTGCACAACGGATGTGAAACAATGTGCAAACATGATATTAAACTGTATTTTCCAATATATTCTCACTGTATATAGTTTTTGCTTACAAAAATAACTCATGTGATTTAATTGTCCAGGACATACACTCTCAGTCTTTCCCTTCTCAAAAACAATATGCCAAGTAATGTGTATGTCAATTAAACAGTTTGATAATGTGATGTGCAGTAAACAGAACATAGTATGATTTGTTTTCACAGCTCTTTGCCAAGACATGTTTTATAAATTGTTCAATTTTTGTATTATTTACCGGGAAGGATTTGGTAATGCAGAGGTTAAATTTGCTTAAATGCATGATTATGTTCTACCAAAAATATGTTTTATATTGTTAATATTTTTCCAACTTGTTAGAATTTCTTTCAACAACAGGTGGGTATCAAAAATGTACATGTCTTTATTTGGCACTATCTAATTGTAAAAGTAAAAGTATTTGTGCAAACTTGTAATTTTCAGTTTTAGACCAATCAAAACACCAACTTAAATGTCCATACATTTTTTACCATTAAAATATAAATTGATTTGCAGTTTAAGCACATATTATTTGGAGCTTCATCAAGTTGTAATACTGTGGTTGTATCAAGTTGCCTAAGGTATGATGTTAATTATAATTTAGCCAATATTATTGTTTCCAACCAAATGTCTGCCATAGCAGCCTGCATTATCTTTGTAAAATGGTTTGGATATAAAAGTAAAGGTAAAGAAAGATTAATGGCTATACCTATATAATACTGTTTTAATAAGATATCACAACTTTTGCAGGCCTTATGGATAGGCAGAATATAGCTTAGAATAATTTCTAAAATTAACAATTGAGCTGAATATTCCTGTTTGGCTTATCCTTGCATTTTTCTTAAGTAAAGTGTTCTCACTATGTGCACTCAGACGTTTATGAAACTCAAGATATTATTGTGAGTTGTGGTTTCCTGTTCTGACAATTATGTGTTATTGTTGGTATAGAAATGCCCAAGCTATACGGGGTTCAGTGGTGAAAAACATAGTTTAAAAGGGGATCTTTGGTGTGGAGATCAATAAGAGATGTTTAAAGGAATTTAATGCCACTCTTTACTCAAATTCTAAGTTTTAGAAACTACAAAATGTGGTGCATTTTGGACTCAGCCCCTAATTAATAAGAATTCAAACAATTCACTCAACCGTAAAGTGTGGACGCTGGACAAACAAATTAAATCTAAACAGATTTTTTTCTTATTGAATAAAGACTGCAATGTACTTCCTTTTTGGTTTACATAGACCCAAAGGTCTTGTATAACAATCATAAAATAATAAATAAAAATCACGTTAAGTTATTAAAAAATAATAAGAGGTGCTGGGACCAGTATTAACATTAGTAACAATTAACTGAGGTGAAAACAGCCGTAACAAACGACCTACTAAGATGTTGCAATGATGTAGAACTTAAATGTGATTAAATTGCCCACCACAGCTCTTTAACAGACTATAGTCAAAATATTTCATACGGACACAAACTACAAATCTGACAGGTACTGGAAAGGTATGTCCTACGCGGTTAGTGCACATTAGGTATGTTTGAAGTTAGAGGAACTGGCAAGAGATGCAGATGTGGTACCATTCAGTGATTTCCCTCAACCAGTATCGTGGTGGACACCAGCCAGAGGGCTTTAATGGTCGAGGGCAATCATGCCATCAATGGAACCCCCTGTGGTGTTGGGTGGTCTATGAACTTGTTTCCTGTAGACCAATATGGATAAACTTAGCAGTCCTTAACTGACTTATTCCCCAATTGGCAATCCGTAGGAAGACATTGATGATGAATAGTGAATTAGTGATCTGCCAATCCACATTATTCTAGCTTACCATACTGTACATTTCATAAAAACCTGCTCACATAAAGATAAATAAATAAATTAGATAATAGTATAAAAAGTGGTGGGGGTTTTGTGGGTGGTTACATTTAAAAAGTGTGAAATCCTGCCCAAGCATGTCTCTGTATGCCTAAGAAAACAAAACCCGCCATTTCAGGAATTTAAATACACCACACAGAACACAAGATACAAAAATGATATAGGATTCGGGAAATCTTCCCATAATAATAAAAAACGCATAATAACACCGTCTACCTTTTGAGTATTTAGTGGTCAATAGACAAATGAAAAACCCAAATATAAGGATGGATGGTACAACCTTCCAGACAATATGAGCTCTAACAGATTGGCCTGTGGTATGTATCATGCGTTGTACTGGGCAACAGAGAGGAAATGGTCTGGATCTAGCTGGTGTTGTAAGGTGTAGTCAAGATGACAAAGATGAATAGTGCAAAGTGAGCTGATATGTGATGAGTGTGTGGGTTTTGAGGACTCCTCGTAGAGCTAAGGTCTAAGGCCAGGGAACCAAGGGGCACAGTCTATATGGATGAGAGGTGTGAGGGAGGAGCTGCCAGCACAAGGCATGTTTTTTCAGGAATAGATGGTGATGACCTCTCGTCCACCACCACGCACTAGGAGGACGCGATTGAGACCTTCAGTAAGGACCTCTAGGAACTCCATATCTGAGTGAGAGGAGGGGGGTCTGAGTGAAGGAATACCATAACATTGTAGCAAATTCGATGTGTTGATGATACTTGAGCAATGACAACATACTGCGTCACCTCATCTCACTGGCATTCAAAAATGAACATGTATAAAGGATACAGTTTTCATCGCCCCCACGGTTCTTTGGCGCCCCGGGCATGTTGAGAAGAACTAGTTTTGCTTCCTTGGACTTCTTTGTGATGACTTCGTTGAGTCGCAATGCTGTGTGCATGCGCCTCACGTTGGATTGGTTCCTGTTGGGACATGATCGATGAGAAAGAGGGGCAGGGTATTGTATATTTTCATAGCTACTGTTTAATGTTTTCCTTTATTACACTATTCCAGAGTTTTTATATTACAATACTTACAGGTTCTCCCACTCCCTGCAGCATGATCAGGATAAAAATAACAAAGCAGTTGAAATCCCTCTTTGCCAGCACTCTTTTAGAAAGTACACTCAGGGCTTTGTTTATGATGCTTTAGGCATAATATTAAATGGTGACATATAAACATTTACCAACAGCACAGACTAAACCTTATTCATTATCAATCTTTTATTATTTTTATTATTTCCAGACACTGAGAGTGGGTGGATATGAGTAAATGTGACAGAAACAGACTTACGGCTTCATGCTGAAAAGGTCTTTGACATTCTCTGGATTGGTTGCTGCCTGGTTCTTCCCTTTGTCCACAGGGTCATCGGTCCAGGTCATCTGTGTCTCGGACCCTGGGCTCAACGCACCCCCCGCAGGTGTGGTGGGGGATGTGGGACTGGTGGGGGTGGTGCTGGCATTCTTGTTGTGGATCAGCTGCACCTGTTTGGGGCGGGAAACAGCCACAGACTAAGAGAGGGGCACAGCACAACACCGTGAGAAGTTGAAGAAAAGAAAAGAGACACCTGTCAGTATGGCTCAAACTCCCAAGGAAGCAGGAACGCCATTGGCCACTGAGGTATCACCGACAGTCGAACACTAAATAAAGGTGTATCCTAGCATTGAAGAGGAAAATTCCCTACGCAGAAGGCTATTGGTAGCGAATATCATTCAAGTCGAGGCTGACACATGACAAGGGCATATTACAGAATGGACACTGTGGAGCAGACACTAATTCAATCAGAGTCAATGGAAAAAAAGAGAGAGAGAGATGGGGAGAGAAAGTTGATTCACAGTGCAACCGAGGAGAGGCAATGGGCTGTTCAATGGATTATAACAAACACATTTACGGTACAACACTTTTCATTAGAGGGCGTGACTGTAACTACCTCCTCCTCTGGCTTCTCCACAATCACAGCTCCAGCCCCTTCCTCAGTGCTGCGCTGGGAGCGCAAGTTAGACGGGTTCTTGCGGCGGATGGACCCGCGAGATGAATCAGTGATACTCTGGATCTGTGGTTCGAGCAAAATAGGTGGTAATTGTTCAATGACAGTTCAATGACAATTGGGTATTGTGCGTTCAGAATGTAAACCAATTGGCAGTTTCATCAAACAGCTGCTCCAAGTCTAGTTGTCGTTGCTGCTAAATTACGTCATTATAACTTTTTTAGAGATTGGACAGAACATGTGCAGAGTGCAGACACATTCAATTTGCAGCTTAGACTGAGGCGTTAGAAATGATCTCCCTGCTGCATACTGCTGTTGCTGCCACTTAGAATTGTGAGAGTGTGGATAGCAGGGTGTAAACAAATATAATTTGGTGCAAAAACGTTTTAGGTAGGCTTCAACGTTCAGGATTCTATGTTTGCATTGTGTAAACATATTGGAATAAATAGTCACTATGAAAACAGTTATCTAAATACCATGACTGTGCTTGTTTGTTTGTTTGACCCACATAAGCAATCGTTTTCTTATGAATTTTTACAAGGAGTGTATGGAAATTTTGGCTTACCTCCCTCTCCTTTTCATTCTTTGTCAGGTGCATCTGTTTTAGAATTTGTGAGCGTTCCTCCATCACCAACGTTTTCTCATATGTGTAGGCTGAAATGTCACTATCATGCTGAAAAGGAAGAGGAAAAAGAAAAGAAGAATGAACACACACACACACACACACACACACACACACACACACACATCATGTAATTTTGACCCAATTAGAGAAAGACTGCTTTGAAATGGTTGTGGACAACCTTCCTCAATTATTCAAGATTGGCTACTGACTCAATTCAGTTCAACACAAATTCATGCCTGTTGTAAACCTCTCAGACATTAAGTGTCTAACCATCTCCACGACCTCCACCACAGCATCAATGCGTAGATGGTACAGGAAGGTTATCAGGTCCTTTTTCATCTGTATGCTGTTGTCGTCCATCTGGGCCACGGTGAAGATGCGCATCTTGCACTTCCTCCACACCTGTCAACACAAGAGAGGCAATCAGCCGCTGCCAACACAAATATGCAGAGTGTTACCTATGAAGTCACGTTACTACTAAAGCTGATTTCCCACTGTGTTGCTGTGCGTCACTCTCTCAGAAAACATATTTATCTAAACTATTAATTTATCTCGTCCTTGAGTGCGGGTTTTGAATGATCTTTGGTGTTGATTCCCACCTTGTGCTGACGCAGAAGGAAGGGAAGGAGCATCAGCATGCCTCCGTCATGGACGATCCACCACACGTCAATGTGGCCCTCTGTGAAGCGCTCACCGTTGGATGGGTAGGCTGCAATGTTCTTTGGCACTAGCAGGGCCAAGCTGGCTGCAGTTGTCTCCCGTACCACCTCTGGAAATGGGGGGAAAAAACTTGAAGTGTCTTTTTGGGGACTATTTCATACAACCACGTGATAGGGCTTTTTTTTTTATACGAGGGGAGAGCTAATCCACCCGACTAACATACCGACAAAGTTCCTGAAGCGCTGGTTGTCCTCGGGCTGCTTCCAGTTGCGTGGCCAGCACACCAGGACTGAGTTGTGCTTCAGGCCGCCCAGGCCCCCGACCTGGATCAGGTGGGAGGTGCCGTCTCGCAGGTTAGAGGAGATGACCACTTGGGAGAATCCTTTCACCTTCTCAGTTTCCATCAGCTTCCTCAGAGACTGGTGAGACACAGGGGCCGGACGGAAGATCTCAGGGGGGCATGCAAATGTGTATGTGTACAGTGGGATTGGAATGGTGTGTTTTTGTGTGTGAGTGTGTGTATGTATGTGTGTGTGGCTACACTGACCTGGTCGGCCTTTTGAGCGTCGGCGTAGTTGTTGAGGAACGTTCCCACCACTGAGGTGCCCACGATGGTCAGGCCCTTGCCAGCTTTCAGCTGATTGGTCAGGGAGAGCAGGCGGGGCTGCTCCACGTTCTGCTCTGCGTCCACGCCCACCAGGACCAAAATCTGAGGCCTGACGGGAGGCCGCGTCACAGCCAAAGAGAGAGAAGAGAGACAGAGAGAGGGACTTCAACACGTATACATGACACCCCTACCTTTGTCTCTTCATGACAATACTACCCACAAAATTTTGACGTTGTCTTTTGAGCCAGTGTTCTCAAACCCAGTGCTCCTGATTCCCAACCCCCACCACATCATGTGCAACAGCGCATTGGTAAGAAACACTGTTGTAGGTGATGACAAATGGTTTGTTCTGCTCCCCCAGCCCTCCTAACATACTGTATGCTTTAGTCATAAGAGTATAATTGTGTGCTGACCTCCAGTTCTTGGTGTGTGGCGGTCCTTCCTCTAGCCTCATGAGAGCGAAGCGCGCCGCGCTGAGAGAGATCCCACGTATGCCGTCTCCCCACTCCTTCTCGGCCCTGACAAACACATGCATCACCGACACTTTGAGTGGGTGTTGACTCGCTGTCTTTCAGACCTGTTACCTTGTGTTCATGTGTATTTGTGGGTTTATAACGGAGGGTCCACAGTGTTGATAGCAGCTACATTCTACTTGGCCATTATGGTACTAACCTTAAACATCTTTTTTAATTTTTGATTAATTGCAAGGAAAACTGAGAAAGGTGTCTCTTTCTAAAGCCAGCCAAGCTTGTCAAAAGCTCTGGCACTTGAAACCGCCCAGTTTGATGCTGTAATGTAATCCCTTTTCTGCTTTTAGTCCAGGGTTATATTCTTGGAGGGATGAGAGCTTGCTCACTCACCCACAAAACTCAATATATTTGTAGATGCAGCCAGCAATCCCCATGGCAACGATGGCATAGTACCAGGAACAGATGAACATGAGCGACAGACACAAGCTCATGCCCAAGAAGGAGAGTGCCCTGCAGGGGAACGGAAGTCACATGGTCAGTCTGCTGCTCTCTGCCCTATAGCCTCCCAACAGAGACAGGGGCAATAACCCCCCCAGATTGCAGATAGGAAGTCTTAAGTTGAGTCTGCTACTGAGAGGGTAAACATAGCAACAGACAGGCTGCCGGTTCCAACGGCGATTCCGGCCGACAGAGGTAAATAACTAATTATTTCTGCCTGTCCAGAGACCAGCTGATGACAGACATTTCACACTTAATAATAGCTTTGCTAAGTGGCACACTGACATTGCCCCATCTGCATTGTTAACACTATGGGTCAAAGTCCTTTGGCACTGTACTAGTAAGACAACTCACCAGTGGTAGAACTTAAAGCGAGGTCTCCAATTTGGGGTTCTCAGTAGAGTCTGGAGGGCACAGGCCAGGTTGACAAACATGTAGCACATCAAGAAAAACCTATGCATGGACAAAAAGAGACACAAATAAAAGCAATTCTGTAAAAGCAGGACTCCAGACTAACATTTTTACATTGCTTTTTATGTGAAATTAATGTTCATTTTGTTTTAAATGGTAAAAAGGCAATGCTATACTGCTCGAGAGACAGAGAAAGAAATGCTGCCAGTGGGTACTACAAAAGACTAAAATAAATAATCACGCAAAATCGGCCAACTGCCAATTTTAAAAATCAAAAATTAAGTGTCAGTGAACAGATGTTTGGTGGCATTTGCCACCAAATTGGGTGCAGTCTGGAGCCCTGAAAAGTACACCTCTCTTTGTTCACTCTATACAGTGTAAACAGTAGTCTGTCTTACATGGAGAGGATGGGAGCCACAGCATCCAAAGAAGCGATGATGATGCCAATCTCACAGATACAGGCGGTGAGGACCAGGGCCCAGGTTGGCTCTCCATTGGCTTTGCCGTGACCAAACACCTAGACATGTAAACAACCCCCCCACACACACACATACACATGCACACATACAGCCAACCACACACACACAAAGTACAAAGTCAAGTGAGAGTGTCCCAGTCTCTCTTTTTCATTCCATTCAGGACACGTTGGACCCCATGCCAGATAATTAATCACCATTGCCCCAAACTGTGCAGCCGAGTCCTTAACAGCCAGGACCGCTATTCCTCATTTAATCAGCAGGGGAGAGACAGCTCCTGTCAGATTGAGTCAACCTGAGTCTGGACGGTAGTTAGGGCATGCATAAGTCATCACCGCTGGTTCTATTATAATTTGTGTCCATCTGACTTGGGCAAGCTTTTCTCTGTGGACAGTGGATAAAGGGCTTGAGTGCTTTCTACTGTTTTCTATGGTTGTACTATGTGTATAGGAAGCATCACAGTCTTCAGAAGTGAGCGGAGAACCTTTGTGTGCTGTGGGGATAGTGGCAGCCTAGAGGGTAGAACTGGTACCTGGTGACCAAAAGGGTTCATGAGTTCAAACCCAGTGGGGAACACCACCAGACCAGTTGTTCCAGGGGGATGGCCCCTGTAATTTCATTGTAAGTCACTTTAGATAACAAGCCCCTGCTAAATTACTGTAATGTAATGTCTAGGGTCGCTTATGTGCTTTGCGCACTCACCCGGAGGAAAGGGATGATCCCATCCCGAGCGATGGCCTGTAGGAGACGCGGAGCTCCAGTCAAACTCTGGAGACCCGCCCCACAGGTGGAGAAGAAGGAGCCAATCACGATGACCCACGGCGAGGGCCAGGCCAGCGTACCTATGACAAGGTTACCATTAACCCCTTCGCCAAACCTGCAAAAGGGATAGGAATGAGTAACTGTCCTTTTTACCGTTCAAATGAATCAAAGGCCCAAATTCATAGATAACGTCAAATTCTAGTCTGCTGTTGAATCAATCAGTGTCCAGACTAGGCATAACAACAGTTGAACCCGTGGAACTTACTTGTCCCTCAGGACCACCCCTTCAATGCAGGCCCCAAACAGCACCACGGCAGACATGTCTTAGACAATCAATTAAGTGACTATAATAAAACTCTCCGGGACAACATACATGACGATGCAAAGGTAAGGGAGGTTTCGTAAAAATTGCATTTAGTTTCCTCTCCAATCAGCAGTTCCAGCACATTGTTAAAGGATACACACTATGGAGGTGGTGGTAATGGCAGCAATAGTGCCGATGGGGATGGAGCGCTGGGCATCACGCAGGTCCCCGGAGCGGTTAGAACCGGCCATGATACCTGTAAGGGTCAGAGGTGGCGAGAACTGAGGAAAGGCAGTTTGTAAACACAAGCTCTCCGCTTTTCCTATTCTCCGCTTTTCCTATTTTTTAAACCCCCCTCGCTTATGACAAAGACACCAACTTAATACTCAAGTCAATCTCCAGCTCTTGTCTAAAAAAACCAATTGTTTCACAGGAAATAAGCCCATTATGAAATTTGAGTGGATGATCTGTATTCAGAAGTTGTGCCAATTGGATGTTTCTGAGAAAGTGACTCATGCGTTACCCACATTTCCTGCTGATGTTAACTTTCGGCCAAAAAATAACTTCCTATTTTTTTGCCTCTCTCAGCTTCTTCAACATATGTGAGTCTGTTCGACATAAAATAAACCATTTGAAGGGACTACATTTTCACGATTTACACTAATAAAATGATATAATTGCATTTACTATAGTACTACAGTTAGTGTTCTCTTCATATATTAGTGGTGGATAGACCTTACATTACATTAGTCATTAACATCAAATATCTTGGCTTGATCTCCTATCTCTGTAATGAAGTGCGTAAGTGCTACGGACCTGTGACAGAGGGGAAGTAGATCCCAACCAGAAGGGTGAAAAAGCTGGTGATGTCCGCCAGGACATAGCTCTTGGACTTGGTGATGGGAGATTCAGGATCTGCCACTGAGGCAAACCCTCGCTTCTCCAAGATGTCCCCCTTCTCTAGATAGTAACCAAACAGGTTCTCTGAAAGAGAGAAATATTGAGCGAGAGAGAAAGAGAGAGAGAGAGAGAGAGAGATAGAAAGTAAATAAATCTGTGAACAATAAAGATGTCATGAACCTACAACAAATTCATATTTTTTGCATTAAGTTTGTCTAACCTGCCAGGATGCCACTGGTGACACCTGGGATTCCAGGTATTTCGGTCACGTTGTTGTTAGTAAAATACTCATCACAGGTAGCATTCAGGAACTCCGAGTCACAGAACAACCGCCACATCTTGGTGGTGACGGTGCCATTGTCTTTCTCTATGACCTTTGCGCACACATCATAGCCCTTTGACGCCAGAGTACGATTACCCAGAACACATACTCTGTAAGAGGGAGGTCACGCAAACACACGCGCACACACAAAGCCACATACACACAGACAGACAGACACACACACACACAGACAGAAAGATGTCAGATACGTCTGTGGATCTACTAACCTGTATCACAGTTGTGCCATAAATGGCCAGACATTAATCCGAAACAGTGCCTGAGTAGTGGATTGTCCGACCGACTTACGGGAAGACTGGCGGTTCCATGGCTGTCTTGATGACCCCGGCATAGACAGCTATGATGGACAGAATGACACATGCTAGGAAGACGAGGGCCAGCTTGTTGACATACTTGACCCCAACAAACACCAGCGTGGCCATGAGAAACAGCACCACGGTGCCATACACACGCATGTTGTTGAGCAGAGCAGCCTCTGCCTCAGGTCCTTCCAGGCCCTCCAACTTAAAAATGGCTGCCGCAGGGACTATGTACATCTAGAAAGGGGTAGGGAGAGTGGAACAAAAAGAGAAACGTTGAAAATCTGGCAGGAGGAAATAGATGGGGGGTGGAGGGAACAGGACGGAAACATGGACAAGAAAAGCTAAGCAAAATAAATAACGAGGGATGAGGCGGGAACAACAAAGAGAAATAAAACATCTCCCACATCACAGCTATCAACAATGCATTATGAATAATGAATGGCTGATATATTGGGACGATGGAATAGCCAGTGCAGGCTATTAGACCGCTAAACAAAAGGACACGTCAAATAATGATGCAAATGCTTGCTTGCAAATGCCAAGAAATGAATTACATTTTTGCCAGAGACAAGAGACGGCTGGCTAAAGTGGCTTTCAAGAGTCTTCAAATGATAACAAGCGCCTTTATTTGGAACGCATTATATCCATAGGCGCTGGATAAAGAGGTTACAATGTCAGCTTCATTATCTCTCCCACCACAAGCCTGCACACTGACAGGCAGATCTGAATAAGCAGACCCTTTCTGCTTCTTTCATAAATATTGCATGTGCTGCAGCCCCAATAATAAAACCCAGGACAAGGAATGAGGGTGTTCGTACCTGACAAGTACGCAAGGAAACACAAGTTTGCCAAAAACAAGCTTCTCTCTTACCAGCAGAAGTTCAATGCTGCCAAGAATGTACATGGCCCCCGCAAAAGTGGTGCCAAGATAGAAGCAGATGCCCACTGCTCCGCCAAATTCTGGGCCCAAGGAACGGGAGATCATATAGTAGGAACCTCCAGCTGGAAAACAGAGAGAAGTGTTCAGGACATGATAATGCTCAAGGTTTGTTACAGTAGTGCTGTAATGGTTCAGAGAGCCCTCGATATAACTGAAAGCTAGCTATTACTCTCCCTACCATTATTGCAGTGTATGATATGATTAGGGAATTGTTCAGGTAATTGAGAGGGCTCTAAAATATCGCACTGCTACATTTCTTTGTTACAGGCCAGGCACTCTCTGTCTTTTTGTCTCTCTTTCACGCGCACACACACACACACACACACACACACACACACACACAACTCACCTGGCACAACTCCATTTGTTGCAATGGCACTCATTGAGATGGCTGTCAGCATTGTCTGTTAAAAATAAAGGGGCAAAGGACAACATTAACTGCTTTTGAAATGAATTGATCTGAATCACTTCAACTTTAATTTTGATCCTGAGTCAGGCCAGTAGCTTCAATTACATGGCTACCAGAAGCCAAAACATACAGACCAGGAAGTAAAGTGTGATTTTCAGTTGTCTCATTTACTGCCCTCACATTCCAACAGACAGAAAACAGAGGAACTGAAGCAACTAGGTTTTTCTGAAAGCGTGTTAGTAAAATATCACATCCAATACACACTGGGGCTATTGACTCTTCTGTTGTATTGATGCAAGGAGAACCGGTGTCACACAGGAGCCAAGGTCATTGTCTAAATAAATGATTCATAATGAAAATAATGGCCAGGTATAAAGACTGCCTGTCAAGCTCAGTGATGCAGGTAGGACATTTTACCGGTCACTAGGCTGGCTGACAGGGGGTCAGAGAAACAGACAAAGAGAGGAAACTGAGTGAGAAACACTGGCTGAGTAAAACCGAGTGAAGGGAGAAAAATAGAGAAAGAAAAGAAGAAAAAGAAGAAAGCAACAGTGTGGATTGAGGATTAAGGGTGCAGATAAGATAAGATAAAGAATCAAATAGCATTAAAAACATCTTTAAAGACACCACAGAGCAAGAATGAAGAATGGTATTGCAAAAGCCAAATAATCATTAGGTTACATAAACGAGTTGTTAGATAAGGGAGGTAGATGGACAGAGACGGAGATTGTGCTTCATAAAAAACAAAAAAAACAACGAACCAGTCAGGATAGTAATACATCAAAGTCGTTGAGGAGAAGCCCTAGAAGCGACTGTTGCAATAGAAAAGGAAGAGGCAGAGGGTAAAGGTCATGGAAGAACAATAAAACGTAAAGGATCTTCCAGCTCAATCAATAATCCACGTGTGTTCGTATTTAATGTAGACAGTGTTAGATTTCTGCGCGGGCCCCACAGCCCAGCAGGCTCAGCGACGGTGCTAAGTGACTCTCTAATCAGGTGATAATGAAGTGACCCTGCTCTTCCTGGATAACAGATAAGAACCTGAGTGATATCTGATGCCGCAAGCATGAGTGGCTGGACGTACTGGTCCATGCTGAGCGTGTCCGGGCAAGGGGACGCGCTACAGTCCGATTCTGCCGTGCCATAACATGATGGTATAACACCAGAAGGGGACAAACGGAAAAAATGTATTTAAGGAAATAACGCATAAATAAAGCCACACCTGCCTACTATCCTGATGAAACAGAAGTAGGCAGTCCCTCACGCACACACTTATTGACCCGAGAATGTCCATGTGATATTCTCCATATGCATGTGCAGTGGCGGCAGCTAATTTGTTCTCTAATTTGTTTTAATTTGTTCTCCTTGCTTAACAATTTTGCCCTGAATCGTCTGCAGACAATTCAGAATGCTGCTGCAAGACTACTTACTGGGTCGAATAGACGGTCTCACATCACTCCTATACTCAAAACTCTTCACTGGCTCCCTGTTGCGTACAGTATCCAGTTTAAAATTCTCACTCTAATTTACAGAGCATTGCATGGGTAGGCTCCTGCTTATGTGGCCGATTTACTTAATCCACACTCATCAGCTCGCTCTCTTGGGTCAAATAAGCTACTTTTTTTGTCTGTCCTTCGCACCCGCCTAAAGATGCGTGGTGATTGAGCTTTTGAAGCTCTAGCACCTAATCTGTGGAATACTCTGCCCACAATTTTAAGGTCTGCTGTTTCTGTAGATTCTTTATAAAGCCAGCTAAAGACATATCTGTTTAGACAGGCATTTGGGTCATTTTTATGCACTAGGTCTGCATTTTATGTATTTATTGACTATTGGCTATTGTTTATTTTTTGTGTTTTGTGTTTTTAGTTGCGTGTTACGTTTTTAATGTACTGTGATTTTAGTTCTTGCTCGTGTAAAGCACTTTGTGACTTTTCTCTGTGAAAAGCACTATACAAAAAAACTTTACTTACTTGTCAAAAGGCTACATTACATCACTGTGGCATTGAATGCATTTCCAAGAGTGTGTTTATCCCTGCGTCATGCTATCATGTAATCTGGATGCAATAATAAAAAAAAGCGCTTAATACACTGCACAGAACCTGAATTTGTGGAAATACTTAATAAAAATAAAAAACATCTTGATCTTAAGCTTGTTGACACCTCAGCTCCAGTCAATCAGGCTGTGGTTCAGTAAGGATGCAAAATCTATATTTCTCAACAAAAATAAACACTGTATTGCTACAGCAAGCATGTGGTTGTAAACCCCCCCCCCAAAAAAAAAAACTTGAACAAAAGAAATGATTAGGAATACATTTTTTGACCATCCTTAAAGCAGCTATAGGTAGTTTCTCATAAAAGGTGGTTTTGGCTGCATCTACAGTTTGCTTGCTGTAATTATTTTCTCTAACCGTCGCAAAGAAGACATGCAGAATGCTCGTGGTCACTGTATAGCTCTAGCACGATCAACGACTATACCCCAAGTATCGACTATACTCCATGGGCATCTCTTCCGGATTTAGTGACACACTTCCTTGTGCCGTAAAGCAAATCGTCAGTTTTGCAGGAGATCACGCCTGGCAGCAGACAACTTTTATATTGAATATTGAGACTTCAAGAGGACTGATCTGAACGGCGTTTTTTTCATTCTCCCATAGACAATACAAAGTGTAAACTGCAGAAAGGCACTGATGATATGCTAATAGAAAAAAGTTGCCAATAGTGGCTTTAAGAAGGCCGGCCTGCACGCTCCCTCTAATCTATCAGAGGTAGAGTGGAGGGCACCCTGTTCACCTCCAGCTCAGACCCAAGGTGTCTGTCAGAAAGCAGTTGTGTATCTCCAGGAGGCTCCCTTCAAATCAACAGGTCCTCACCTGATTAGGACCAGCAGCAGCCACATGTGCAGGGAAAGAGGTGAAGGAGGTGTAGTGTGGGGGGGCACATGTGTGTGTATATATATATACATGTATGTATGTGCGTACGTGTGTACGTGTGTGTGGGGGTGTGTGTGTGTGTGTGGGAGGGAGGGGGTGTAAGAGTGTGTATATGTATGTATGTGTGTGTGTGTGTGTGTGTGTGTGTGTACACGTGTGTGAGTGAGTCCTTTCAACTTTGAACTCACAGACAAACTGTCAATCAGAAAAAAAGGCCAGGACTTCTGTGTAGGAATTCTTACCTACCTGCAAATGTTATACAATGATGTCCACCTTCAGGCAGTAAGATCACTCAGAATGAAAGCTATTAGGTTGACAGCTACAAAAACATGGTAATGTAGTATAGGTGATGTGGGGGGAAGGGGGTTGACTTTAAAATAAAAAATAGAGAAAGATAAACGGGTAATAACATAAAATGAAGACATGGGAGTGAGAGAATCAGAGAAATAGAGACCTCTCCTCCAGTAGGCGTCTCCATTGTTCAGCTGATAATTACAACAAGTCAGGAACAAAGACATACAAAGTAGCACGTCTGTGGGATGAAAGAGGGTACCGTCGCTCCCAGCCGAGCAGCAAAAAGGGGCTTTTAAGTCAAGTCAGGCTTTGTGTGGGCTTGGTTCGTTGCCGTGCTCAGCCCCAGAGATCAGTGTCTTTGTTAAGGAGGGGCAGCTAAGCCACAGAGGTCATCTGCCCAGAGCTAAAGGGTCAGAGGATAAATGGCCACCAGCAAAGCCCTGTGTGAGACAAGGGACGTGGAGGTAACTCACACCGCAAATAGTCTGTGTGTGTGCGTTTGTGCGTGTGTGTGTGTTATTGCCACAACTACATGACAGCAAAGGCAATGTCTTTCATCTATTTTTACAGGTAAGGGACGGTGCTGTATATTGCGCCGGAACAAACTGGAGCTGTTGTGTTTCTCAGCCATAAGACTCCCTGCATCTGGAATCTCTTCAGGTGTCTGTTCTCTAAGATCCAGATATGAAGGCGTCTCCCAAAAGGCATGTTCCCTGTCACAGGCAAAGGGTTAACCCTGAAATGTCTCTAAGTAACCCAAAAAACATTTTTTTTTTAAAGATGAACTTATAGAACATTTTACGAATGGCATGTCAGATGTACTCTGCTGTAGGTCATTTTATTTTAAAAGTCAAAATCTATAACTGCCATTTCCCCCAAAACCCTCCCACTTCCAGTTGTGATTGAATCTTTCAAGATTAAAAATATCTCAAATGAAGGGATTATTTCATGCCATCGATGCTCATTTCCAAAACTGGATTTGCCAGTTATTAACATAAGCATGTTTGCATTGATCTCTTGACGGGGAAAAAAAAGTGATGATCGATAGAAGAGAACAAACTAATCTGTAAATGTGATTAATTGAACTAATCCCCCTTTCCTGGAGAGCGGTGCCAAATTATCATTTCCAAATAGCACCCCCCCCTTTGAGGTGATCAATGCGGCGCTTCATCCATTACAGTGGATGGGCGGGTTGAATGAGCTGAACCCCAGCCTGGCAGGCCTTTAACGGCTTAGCTGAAGTTCCCAAAGAAGCACCAGGTCACCAGAATATAGCAACAAACGATATATACAATATATATACAATATACAATACATTTGTATTTTATAAAAAGGCTCTGGCAGTAATATGGAGTTTACATATTTTCTCTTTTTTTTTGTCTTTATGAGTCATCTTTTATCAATAGGTGTTGTTATGATTGTGTGCCTTTTAAGGAAAACAGGTAAAAATGGATAGTATTTTTTTTTTTTTTTACATAACCTTAATCTACATGAGACAAACAAAAAAAGATGTGTGTGTAAGGGTGTGTGTGTGGGTGTAGGTGTGTGTGTAAGGGTGTGTGTGTGTGTGTGTAGGTGTGTGTGTGTAAGGGTGTGTGTAGGTGTGCGTAGGGGTGTGTGCGTGTGTGTAGGGGTGTGTGTAGGTGTGTGTGTAGGTGTGCGTAGGGGTGTGTGTAGGGGTGTGTGCGTGTGTGTAGGGGTGTGTGCGTGTGTGTAGGTGCTCTCGCGCACTCTGCTGGGTCATCTGTCCTCTAGGCCTGACCTATGAGGCTCCAGCTCTTTAGCATACCCTTCACTGGAGATGTAAACCCTAACACACTGCGCCAGATGTTCTACCAGAATACGAAATGAGGACTTTAAGCATCTGCTTACAATTGGACATAATTGCAGGTAGAGCAAGCAAGGTCAATTGGCCCAATTTGATTTTTATGTACAAACGTTATAGGGCATCCACTTCTTTTTTCCCCTTTTCACTTGCCGAACCCTTTTCTGGTACGTGGCTTCTTATTTTTTCACAGGAAACAGGACCCCTAATTCCATACAGTGTCAGTTTGGATTTTGGATTCCCTGTCAAAACAAACACTGATTGCCAGAGCTTTGGCTTGGACAACTGGAGCTGCTTAAACTAGAAGAGTCCCTTGTTCAGGTTGTTTGTCTTTATCCCACTAGCAGGGTAGGAAGGTGCTATGCTCCCATTAGTTAAACAGTCTCCTGTTCATGTGACCAGCTCAGAAATGCAGCTACATTTTCACAGCAATACAGATACAAATTATCACCCTGTCATGCTACGGAATTCAGAAATTATATGATCTATTCCAAGTGCAGCAAATAAAAAATAAAAATAAATAAAAAAAAAGATTTTTCAATATTAAGTACTAACTCATACAGAGAATAAGATTTTTTGGATGAGTCTACTATGGAATATTGCATAAGATACATTCTAATTTACGATCTCTGTCAATCAAAGATTCTCTCACTGGGCGCAGCCTGTTACACGAACGACAGAAAAAGAAGAAGAGGAGGAGAAAGTGAGAGAATGACTGCAGAGGAAAAGAGGGACCTATAGGAAAAAAAGAAAAACGCTTCTGGAACTATTGGGAGCAAGAGGCAAGAAAAACGTTCACCAAAAGGAAGTGTGTATGCTGCTGCAGGCGCTGGGATCAGGTTCAGAGCGGAGCAGGAAAGGCATCATTACGGCTCTCCCTGGACCTCCCAGCCTAAGTGGTGTGAAGGGACACGGTGGGGCTCTCTTAACCTGGCTCCTTCACAAATAAACACTTCCACACCCTACACTGACTGGCAGCACATTGTCCTTAACTAAACAGAGCAGTGTGTGACAGCTATTGGATACAAACACTCCTGGTAATAAGTCAGAGGGTGGATGCTTGAGTGATGTAGCTGTGTTGGCAATGGAAAGGTCCACTCTTATCTGCATCATAGCTAAGCTAATCAATAATAACAAAGAATATTTTGGCTGCCTGTCGATTTGCCATTGTATTATGGAAAGTTCCCCTTAAACAGTTGTAGTGCATTCACAACAAGAGCATGCCGATTGCTGGCGCCAGACATTTAATCGTGACAAACATCATTGTCTGATGGTATTTTCACCTTTAAAAACTAAGTTGGTTCCACAGACATAGAACAGTGTGCTGGAGTTGGCTACGGGACTATCCTGCTTTGGTGAGGAAGCAGAGAGAGAGAGAGAGAGAGAGAGAGCATGGAGATTCCAGCTTGGTGGTTGACCTTGTGGGAACGCGATCCGCTGGCTCTTTCTTCTTCTATAACCGTGGCTATTATTGTCTGCTCCACACAAAACAATGAGGTAATACTGTGGACAAACACCCAGCCTGGACTCTAGAGAACCCCCAAACCACGTGAAGATTACTTACCCCCCACATTTGTCAATATAGCCCAATTTCACCATTTCATCAGCTTTCAAGTCCTGTGCAAAAACTGACCCAGACACTTTACACCACCCCCCCAAACCAATTTCCATTTGATTAATCTCCCCCCAAAATGGCCTCTTATTTCATCTAAAAGAGCCTCCTTTTATGTTGACGGTGCAAGGGGCTTTAATAACCGATTCATCTGCACAGCAGTGTAGGCACGGCAAGTTGCAACTTGAATTTATAAACCGTAAACAGTTATACACTGATAAATTGCCATATGTGTTTACTTTCAAAGAAGCAAAACAAACTGAAGTCAGAACACATTAACTTGTATCAACCCTCCTCTTCATCTTGGCAGTTAGATCTCCGAATTTACCACCTAACTTTCAAATAAAACATTTTGACACAACTTTCAAAGACACTCCTACATTCAACCAGTATTCACTGTTATTGGTAAACCCGTAAAGTATCAAATGAGTCAGATGCATACGTTAGCTTTTCAACCACATATGAAGTGTTTAATGGTCTCAAAACTAGGGTAATAATTTAATTCAATTTAAATTATAATACTGGGACTAACTGGTCAGCCACCCCATTCAAAAGGTATGCATTTTAGCAAATCTACCTTCACAATGAGATGTTAATGTCATACAGCATTGATGACAGGCCATACTCATAAAACACATACAAAAATAAATAAACTCAAAAGTGGCCTCCTTAAAGAATCTTTCTGTATCACTCTTTACAATCAAGAATCTGAAGTAGAGGGAGGGACATCTGGAAAATCAACAGAAATTAAGACTAAAATCAAACTTTTTTTCTCCTCCCCCTTCTCCTCCTTCATAATTGCACACCCTGCATGTTACCCCCACTTTCATTCCCTTACAACCTTAATGACAACACTGTCAGTTCCAATCAATTCAGCACGGGGCTAGAATCCATTTTTCAAACTTTATGACAGCTTTAATGGTTTCCACCTGTTGCCGGGATACCGCCTGTTGACTGGCCAGTTCTTGGTGAGATGTGGGGAAGGAGGCAAAGGCCTCCATTAGGGGCATGCAGCCTGCCTCCACTGCAGTGAGCTCACTCAGCCATTAAATTAGTTCCAGCCCAACTATAGCTCTCTCTCTCTCTCTCTCTCTCTCTCTCACTCACACACTCTCACACTCTCACACTCTCTCTCGCACACACACACCTCTCAACTGCTCTTCTTCTCAACCTGTCCTCATCTTGTTATTGGGCTCTCCATGGTGGTATAGTACCCTAAAACACGATGACTAGTACAGACAAAGATCAGCCAAAGGTCAGCTAAAAATCAGCTAAAGATCAGCTAACATCAGCTAAAGATCAGCTAAAGATCAGCTAACAATCAGCTAAAGGTCAGCTAAAGGTCAGCTAAAGGTCAGCTAAAGATCAGCTAAAGATCAGCTAACATCAGCTAAAGATCAGCTAAGATCAGCTAAAGATCAGCTAAAGATCAGCTAACATCAGCTAGTGCATCACTGACGCCATCATGTGTCAGAAGTCATGAAAACAAACGTCTACCACCTCGACCCTTCCACCTGAACATGATGATAGCAAATGCTCAATTCTGAAACATTCTGTTTCGATATAGTAACAATAAGCTCCTAGCGCACAGCTAGCCCATTGGCAAAGTGAAACAATCAATCAACCTGTTTTTAGGCGCTGAAACAAAAAACACCTTCTAAATATTTGATCAAAAAAACAAACAAACAAAAAAACTACAACCAGTGCTTGAAATCCTTGACGTATAACCAAGGCTGCACTGCAGAAGTACACTTTACCCTTCCAGCAGGTCCATGGTGGAGGGAACGACCTCAGCGTAGAGCAGAACACGGCCCAGTGTCTGAGTGCACAGGTGCTGGCTGTAAGCCTGCAGGCTGAACTGGTCCCAGGTCAGCGAGTCGGGGGGGTCACTGACCAGCAGGGTGACGGGCCTCTCGGAGGGCAGCGGGGTGGTCTTGGGTGCGTCCTGGAGCTCGGCGTGGGACAGCACTCTGAAGGAGGTCTTGGGGAACATGAGGAGGCCGTCCTCGTCCACTCTGCTGTGCAGCCACTTCAGAAAGCTGGCCTTGCACTCCTAGGAGAGAGAGACATGAAAATAATAAGTCTGATACACAGCGCATTTGGTAAATAAGCCTTACCTCAGCAAATTCAACAACTAATTACTGATGCTAGTGTGTAGAAAAAAAGTATATATATATATATATATTTTTTTATGCTGATACATATTTTTGTTCTAAAGTGACTTTTGGCAATATTTAATTTCAACTGTCAAAATATGTGTCAATGTCAGTTTAAGCCTTGAAAAATGTAGCCTAAATGTTTGCAGTAAAATGCAAACCTATTCTAAAGGACTCAATAAGGCCAGTTGGAGGAGGGGACAGCCAGCAGACAGAATCTGGGACAGTGCCTGATCTACTGGCTGCAGATTTGTTCATAGATCCATTTTCTTCCATAATTCATAACTGTAATTCTAATATTATTCTCTTTCATTATAAGACACAACAGTTTAATCCTTAACCTAACCTCATTCACTTCTGAAATAAGATACCTCAAATACTCCCGATTAAACTTTAAACATGCAAATAATTTTTATTCCAACAGAAATGGTAAATAAATGGTCAACCTACTGCTATCGCCAGTGAACTTATAGTGAAACTAGCACCAATTACAGCAAAGGGTTAATAGAATTAAGGCCAGACTCCTAAACGACATAATCAACGTCTGCAGCTAATCAATTACTGCTTAATTAGGCCGCGGTCCTGGGAGTGGTGCCTGTGTAGGAGAAACACTCTGTTCCAGTCACTTCTCATTCATCACAGTCGTATGACTAGCACCTAGAAACATTCCTCCTCCCCGGGCTTAGGAGCCCTTAGCAGACACTACACACGCTGCCCTGCATGACAGCATGAACTCCACCTGGAAACAGAGACCACTGGACAATACGCCTTTGCTCTGCTGACATCACTACACAACACAAAGAGACTTTCTTTAATTATTTTCACCCTGACATTAAAAAGTAGACTAGCAGAACAGGTTTTATAACAGTCAGAGACTGGGTGCTCCTCAGCTTACTTTCCATCTTTAGAGGGTGTTACTCTCTCTAGAGATCTTTCTGCATTTGGCCCATCACCTACATGCACCGTCCTGACAAAAACTGTTATAAAGTATTTATTAAAAAAAACAACAGTTATCTCAACATAAAGCAGAATTACTTCGCACCTATCCAACCCACGGTCTTAATTCCTTGACTGCTCTACGTTTGTCTTTGGAGTACTGTTGCTCTGACGAATCCCATATCTAGCCTATTTAGACATGGGGAAACTACAAAAAGTATCAGTTTTGAAAGTCATGACTCACGACAGTATTCTACCATAGGTCGTCTCGTGGAACTGACACTGATAAAGATGAGCGAGAGAGACAGAGAGAGAGAGAGAGAGAGAGAGAGCGGGAGGGAAGAAAAGAGGGAGAGAGAGAGACAACCCCGATCTTCATCTTAACCAACCCACTCAGACACCATCTGTCAATCAAACCCCGTGGTAAACAGAACCCCCTTTTGAAGGAAAGGGAGGTCAAGGGTGGAGTGAGCCCCGCCAGGCCCGCTAGCATAGGGAACCACAAAGCTAATAATCAATTAGTGGCGGCATAACGACATGTCTCAAATTGTCTGCTTTATGGCCAACACATTGACTGGATGGTCCCTGGAGACCTGTGTGGAAAAAAACACCTTTACTACCATGACAAAAACACCAGAAATGCACCTTTACTACCGTGACAACACCATCAGAAAAACACCTTTACTACCGTGGCAACAACACCAGAAATGCACCTTTACTACCGTGACAACACCATCAGAAAAACACTTTTACTACTGTGGCAACAACACCAGAAATACATGTCACAGGAACAACCCTCCAACGACCTACAGCCTATTTCACCACTTTGTCATTTAGATTAAATAAAAAAGATATTTTTACCTGTTCAATAAAAACACCCACTATACACTAGGACAAAAAAAAAAAATCATTTTGAAGCAAAGTGGCCTATTTTAAATCAGTTAAGAAATTACAATGTCAAAAAAAAAATACTACAATAATCTAGGACTTACAACCAGTTTTTCGGGGATATATTATCAATAAAACCACTGTGCCCATAAGTAATAAATTAGGGGTTTGCTATCACCTAGTGGGATAATCCTGTATTACAGGGAACAGAACAACAGAACAGAACAGAACAGAACAGGGATGGTTCTCATCTGTCAAAAAACAACTAAAACCTAATAAAGCACGCCATTGCCAAAAGATAAACCAAACCCTTATATCTATCTATAGTAAAACCTAGTTCATGAATCCACTACTCCTTATGGCCTCTTAGCTTTCCTAGGACTTCATTACCCATAAATGCTGGTCAAGACTCAAGACACACAATGTGTGTGGTCCAGTCATGCCAACTCCTCCTTAGCAAACGTATGCTGGTCTAATCAGGCACTAAGACCTAGTATGGCCCTTAGAGAGGCTTCTAAAGTGGCTGAGTCAACTGTCCGTGGTCCACTTCAAATACCCATCAACTCCCACTGCAAATTCCCTACATGCCACAGTTCAACATAGGCTACTACTAAAATGTCAATGAAAGATTACCAACACAAAAAAAGCAGACGGAAAGTTATACAGGGATCGTACACAGTGGACTGATTCAATTCTTCAGCGTTAAGGATTGACAGGACAAAAGAAGAAAGCAAGGCTCTATTTCCTTTTTCAGTGGTCTGGAACAACGTGCACCAATCCACACACGCACCCGCACGCGCCCACACGTCTGTGTAAATGTTTATTGTGGCAGCCTCAGAACAGACCCACCCCTGACAGATCTGGACATATGGTAACCATTTTGATCCCTAATAAATGCAAATATATGTCCAATATATGCAGCAGATTTCTTCAGAGGGCCAATGTAAACATGTAAAAACAGAGCTCCACGAGATCCTAAGAATCACAGCTGGAATAGACCTTTGATTGGTGACAGATCCAGCACGGAGACACTGAGTAGCTATGACAAGGGACTCATGGATAAAATATGCATGTATAAAACAAGTACCTTAAAAAGTACAAAACTTCTCTAATAATACTACACTTGATTAACCCAATATTTACTTTGACTAACTTTGGGTGGCCGGCGTTATGTAAAATATTTTATAGAAGAGCCCTGCCAGAGTGGAACAATCTCTTGCACACAGTAATTACAAACAACTTAAACAATAGTCGACCAAGTAATTCCCAGTAAATTTAGAGTCGATAGGGATGCGGTTTGCAATAAAGTAGACCAAATTCATACATGAATCCGATATTATCTAATACGTCTACGTGGCCAAAACGTGTTCACCCCTGTTGATGTCATGTGTCTCTCATGTGACCCGGCTAAAAAAGACAAAGTTGCGTCCGTCTTGTCCGTTTGGAGGATCAACCTACCCGAGATGAGAGAGGAGACAGAATGTGGATAGGAGTGGGAGGTGGCGCCTGACTCAGTTCACAGGTCAGACCTAGCGAGGAGAGGATCTCTGTCAGGACCTCGTAGCGCAGAGCGTTGTTCATCTTCAGTTCATTGAACCCCTCTGAGGTAATGTCCTTAGCGTCAGGAGAAGTCTCCAGGTGAACCTGGACACACAAGAAAATAGGTTTTATTCCAAATCAACATTCCCTTGATGAATTATATTATGTTTCGATTATGCATTTAATTATTTGTCTTGTATTGTGTTTTCATTATATTGTATGTGATCAGAATCTAACATTGAAAGAGTTAAGTGTGGCACAAATATGACATATTCTAATAGAAGTCACTCATCCAAGACTTCCTGGTCAAAATGTGTAACCCCTGTTGATGTGTGTGTTTGTCACGCGGCCGGCTACAAAAATACAAAGTTGTTTTAGTTCTGGACATGTTGCAACCATTGTTTTCCTGTCCAAGCTTTTGAAATCAACATTTCATTGATTAAATATTGATTATATAACGTTTAAATTATGTATTTCATTTCTCTTTTCTTCTATTGTACTGTACTGCATTTTATTGTATGTCAACAACATCTAACATTTAACAATAGTTAATTGTGGCACAAATATGACATATGGTAATAGATGTCACGTCATCTACAATTTCCTTCGGGATCAATAAAGTATTTTCATTCTTTTTTCATTCCATCCAAGACCACCAGGTCAAAATGTGCTACCCCTCTTGATGTGTGTGCTTAAGGTTCGGTTAAACAAAATACATGTTGCAGCCATTGTTTTCCCGTGCAAGCTTTCACCTGACAGAGCACAGCCTCCCCTCCATCTTCTCCGTGGGTCATCCTGACGACGACCATGTCCTTCTGGCCCACGGCCACGTCTCCCCTCAGCTCCCCCCACAGCTCCACCTCCCCTCCTCCCCGGACGTCTCGGACGAACACGCTGCCGCTGGCCAGCACGCTGAGCTCCACCTCCGTAGAGTCCTCTCTGGTGAAGTTCAGCTTGCAGATCTGTCCCCTCCGCCTCTCCCTGACCTCCAGAGCAAGCCCTGCGGGACACAGCGTGGAGGACAAGCCTAGGACTCGGCCCCCTTGGCCCAGGTAGGCCAGGAAGCGAGCCTGGAGCTGGGGAGTGAGTGGTTCTTCCTCGGCCAGCACCAGGAGCGCGGTGCTCTCTAGCCAGGGTTCGCTCAGAGCCTGCTGAGGCCGCAGTGGGTAAACCACGTAGCTGTCCATGTCAATGCACTCACTCAAAAGCCTGCGCATCATCTCAAAGCGTTCTTGGCAGCCTCCTGTGTAAACCAGCACGTTAGGCGGTTTGCTGTTTCCTCTCCTAGCCTGCCCGACCGAGTCCTCCGCTTCGTCCTCCAGTTCGTCCAAGGTTTCGTCGCCACTGTCCACAGCGGTGGAGCAATCGTCCGGAAGGTCCGGAATGTTCTCAGCCGAAGCGTACTTCACGGAAAGGATGGTGCTGTTCTCCAGCTCCAGACACTCGTGGCAGCTGGACAGATGAAGGTGGTGACCATGGTGACCCTCCATGTGGTGGTGGTTACCCAGGGAACGGTCTTCCTCTTTGCTCTCCGAGCACGGGTCCTGGGAGCCTCGTAGGGGCTCCGACCCACGCCTCTGGCCCAAGGCCCTCTGGATCTCTGGCGGTAGGAGGAGGCTGGTCTTCCTACACTGATTTAGGTGAGAGTCAGCTTTTTGTTTGATCCAGTCACAGGGTGAAGGCTCTGAGAGCACAATCTCTGTCTGGGTGTTAACGAGAGAGAGAGGGATCAAGTTCTTGTTGTTCTCCGGTTGTCTCTTTGCTAACAGTTCTTTGAGGGCGGATTCTTTTAGGAGGACAGCTGTAAACAAAATAGAGGAAAGGGGAAACTGTAGAGCCAAGCTTGATTGTAAGACACGCATTTCTTTGGGGTTCTTATGCAATGCTTTCAGAACTACTTTCGCCTTTTCAAGCAAACAGTACAGTATGTGAATAGTTAGTAATCCTAAAATAATATAACTTGACGTGAACAGTGGCATAAAACTACATAACATGCCCCAAAATCCACAAACAGTTTATTTTTTATTTTTTTTATTCAACCCACAGACTATCTTTGAAGGCACGAGTCCATTGTCCAGCTGAAGACGATCTTCCATAAAGGCCACGCCAAGTCGACTGAAGTTGTCTACACTGGCCTGAGCTACTGCCTTGAACGTCTGTCCGGGACAACAGGCCAAGGGGAGACAGTAGTCCGACCACTTCAACACCTGCACACAACACAGTGGAAAAGGGCTGGTTAAATATTTACACACTTGAAATTTGAGATATGACTCTTGTTTTGTGGTTTACTCTCCATCTCAAACTAATCTTTATACTGTTTACACACATGAATCATATTAGATGAAAACCTAATCTACAGAAAATATTTTACTTTTTAACATAATAAATCATGCACACAGTGCACGGAGTACATCAAAGTCCCAATAATAAACTGAAGTAAATTTCATGAGTATTTACGTTCAAATTAGAAATCATAATTTACATGTGGCGACAGCTTAATGAAGATAAGTAAATTAGTCTAAATGTTAAAATGTTTGAATTAAATTCAAACTGAGATATCACATTATGTCATGTTCTTAGGTTAGAAATGCATGTTTTACAATCTTAGGTTTCTTAGTTAAACAGGAAGGGCTGAAGTTAGGATGGAAAGGGGAAGTGGGATTAGGTCAAAACGGTCGGCTTGAGAAGAAAAGTTGCCTGCACATCAGGTATCTGAAGTGACACTCAAAGCCTACAGACCTCCTATTCTAGACTTCCGCTACTTTCGAAACAGAACTTTTGAAATGGGCTTTCTCTTTCTTCCATTGAGTTTCCCCGCCGTGGTCAGACACTCACAGACAGAGGGGAACAATGAAGCGGAGGTAGCCAGTAGGAAGTAAAAACAAAGTTACTCATCTCAGGTTTCGCAAACTCAGGTGTGTGTCCCCTTCTCCGAGCGGAGCTCGTTACTTATCCACACTTACGACTCTCTGTGTATGTTTCCTTCCATATGTGTCCGTCCTACTTTTGTTTTTCTTTCTATCACATAACCACATCCCTCAAACTCTCTTGAGTCACACAACTTGGCCACTCCTAAATAGTTTCACTAGCTTTCATTCAGCTACACCATTCCAGTTTGGTCAGCTATCAGTATCTACAATCTCTCTCGGTCTCACTCACACACCCAGATACAGAGAGAGAGAGAGAGAGAGAGAGAGAGAGAGAGAGAGAGAGAGATGTTTCGTTGTGTTATCCAAAAATGTTCACTTAGTAAACAAAAAGATTTGTAAAAGTGTATGAGGTCAGCTATTAACAATAAGTTGCAACTAAATAAATCAGTTGCTGTGCATGCAATAAGTCTTGCGATATTTATAATTATAACTTTTTTTTTTACACATGATGCATACTTTTTTCTTATTGGATGTGGGAGAAGACTGGTTGCCCACTTTGTGTCCTGAAGTGGCTTCTATGATGAAAGAAATGTTCTCTATCCGCGGCCCACAAACCACAGAAGACCCCCACAACAGAGTCCACTTGCTGAGGTCATCGCATGCCTAAAGGGACAATGATAACAGCACACACACACACACACACTGAAGCCTAAAGAAATCGTTCGATGGTTAGCAGTTAGTTTTGTTATTAGATTTAATGTATCTAGGATATATCTAACATTAGGACTAATTATGCTTAGGCTTAGGTTACTTTAAGCATTATCAGGTTGAGATCAGACATCAAAGTTCAGGCCACATGATGACTCATATAAATACGACAGATGAGGCATATTGTTGATAGATCTCACATAAATCTAGCGCATCAATTCGTTCATTAACGGATTTGCTTGCTCGAGCAGGCCTTGTGAAGGACGGCAGCTAAGCTAGCTAGCGTAGCACTTCGCTTTGAGCTGCCAAACCAATCCAATGAGCGTGTCAAACAAGCGTGTCACCTGGGGCTCGGTTATGTAAATTGCCTTGTCACCCAACTTGAGAAAAACCGCTTCCTCAGCCAGAGGTGGACTCCGCTGCTCCCTATTAAAAGTTGGTAGGCTGGTCTGTTGCCCTGTCAAAGGCGACTTTCCCGGTGAATTGAAGGCACAGAACGTGAAGCTATTATTGTTGAGTCCTTTGGTTCCGCAGAGTCTGTGCAATGTGCTTCGTATGACCACAGTGTAGCACTTCTGAAAGCGCACCCATAGGTATACGTAGCACAATGTTATTAGCATTGTAATTAGCCTACATTTGGACAGTAATATTGAACATTTTCTTAGAAATTGACACTTGCTGAAAGGCTTCGTATTATCTCAGGCCTACCATATCACTTCCGTGTTGTTGACAGAATAGCTCCTCCCATTCAGGTACGTCACGATGGTTATTTTTCTTCTGTAAATTTTTTTGGGGAGATCAGTCTATAAAGATAGGTTTAGTGTAAATGAAAGATAATAGTAATGAAGACAACTCCATTTCATAATTAATAACAAGGATTATCATCTTAAAACATTCAACAAAAGCCTCAACATATAACAGCCATCCATCCATCAATCCATTAGCTATACCGCTTATCCTCTGCAGGGTCGCGGGGGGGCTAGAGCCTATACCAGCCGACATAGGGCGAGAGGCGGGGTACAATAAATAATTTGTATTCTATAACCTTGTTCTTATTCTCTTCTTTCAACAATGGTGCAGCACGATAGGTATTCCAAAAACAATGATTGTATCAAAAGGAACATTTTACTATTTTAACTCACCAAAATCACTTTGAGGAAAGTTTCGTGTTGCCGCACATTGTAAAGAGTTGCCTTAAGCACATCAATTGCAACATTGCATTCTCTGGGGTCTATCTCAGTGTTCATCAGCCTCTCAAGGAGGGCGGTGTACTTCCATGCCAAACGTTGAGACTGTTCTAGTTCACATTCAATGGCTTTACTAGTGGTAGGGATGGCTTCATTTAGAATGGCAGGTACTTTAAAGAAAATGTAGGAGTCAGAGCACTTATTCAAACATAGCCTACTGTAAATAAGAATAAATAAATATAAAGGAGGTAGATTATCAGTGTATCTGTCAAATGGACTCACAGTCTTCAATGCCCTCCCCTCCTTTTTTGCTGTCTTTATTGAAGAGACGAATACCCGTAACAATCATGCTGAGCTCAAAAAGCTGTTGCTCCTTGTCCTTCTTGACAAGGGATATAAAAGTCCCTAGCTCTGACTGGGGGAAGATACTTTGTAACGCAGCTGTAAGGTATAAGGGGGGGGGGGGGGGGGGGTTGGGTAACTAACAATGTTTCTCAATTTTGATGCAATGTACAAATATTGTTAGGTTTGGTAACATTGCACTTTTTATTCTTAGCAGTATCTTTAATAACTTTTATGAATTAAACTATTAAACTATAAACTATAGATGTAAGCTATAAGGGGTTTACCTGTAGCCTCTCTCACTGTATTGATATCTGTGGGAGAACCAAGACCTGAGCACAGCAGAACATAGCCAACAATCTTGCGATAAAGGCCTTCAAGATCCTCACGTGTTTTCACTCTGCTGTCAGTGATCTCTCTGCTAACTAGGATCAGTTTGGACTGAAGTACACGCTGGTGCTCTTCAAGGAACTCACCTAGATCAAAACCAAATCATAGTCAGGTTTGTTTAGTCCTGCATTATCACGTTCATCCAGAAACTAATAAATGAACTGACTCTGTCATGTAAAGTAGTCAGACTTACGTCGAGATGTGTAATTCATATCAAAATGAATTTGCATTTTGATAGTGTCAAGGGAAGCGGATTCCTCGTCCATAAGTTTATCTACACACAACTGTATTGAGTTAAACAAAATTTTATGAAAATAACTTTTGCATTAAGAATCCTGTCAGTCACCAAGTTTAGAATGTAAATTGATTTAAGGACCACATTATATAAAACTACTATACACATGTAAATAACACTTCACACTTGTATGAATCAAGGCAAGTTATTTAAAGGCCCCATAATGTCAATGGACGTCAACTCGAGTTCACCGCTGAAAACGGCATGTGAATTGGAAGGGAAGAAAGAGGCACCATAGAATAATTATCAGTGTGTGTGTTCAAAGATTTCATACTTCATACTAAGGAATCATGCAAAAATGTATGATTGTCTCATGGGCCCTTTAAAACGTGTCAGTAATTTTCCATAGTTTTGAATAAATGTAAATAAACTAGGCCTATTCCATTCCTTCCTTGCATTGCAGCTGCCAAGACAGCTACTTACATCCACAAGTTTTGTAACATCTTGCTTAGTCAATGTCCGATCTATATTGAATCCATTTCGTGGGTCTAACACAACAGCTTTGACCTGAAAAACAAACGAAATTAAAAAACATTAGGATGCTAGTTTTTGATAAGCTAGCGATAACGTTGGCTGCTTGGTTCGTTTCTTATAACTTTACCATAAATGCAACAAGGGTCTCTGAAACAGCATGCCCTTTAAGCGCACAATCTTGAGCTATGTCTCGAATTATATTTTTGATCACACTTTCTGCTTGAGTGCGGGACATTTCCTAAACCTTTTATTAGGTACCTAGCTAGCCTTTGCTATCTATCGTAAAAGGACGGAAAGGTTTATTGACCGGTAACCATAGAAACGAATGGGTAAATCCAGACACGTTGAAAAAGCCCCTGGGTAAAATATGCTTGCCTTTAATATCAAAATCTGTATATATATATATATATATATATATATATATACACACAGATTTTGTATTATTACATCTTAGATACAGTAGCTTTGTTGATATTGCACAGTTACATTTACCTTGAGATAAGAACTCTGAAGTCACTATCATAGGTGAAGACCTAACCCTTTATCTCTTTGTAAGGAAACTTTACTCGCCAGTTGTGTCGTTTTTAGATAAATGTATGTACAGTTTGTGTGGGTTTTCTAGTGGACTTAATCAAAATGTTCTGGAATTAAAATGGCTAGACAGAGCTTTTAACAGTCACAATGTGTTTATTGATGTTGCTCATGTGTTACAGTATACAGCAATAAGAACACTCCTATGTTCAGTGCAAAGAAAAAAGAAAAATGCACTTGGTGTGTGGATAAAAATATTTATTATGAAAACATACATAGCTTGGTTAGGTGAGAATAGTAAAACTTTGCAAAAAAAAAAAATACATGAAGTAATGTAGAACATGGTTCAAGCAATACTGCCATTAATAGAGCATATCCTTACATAAGGCCTTTACATTTCCCACAGGGATTGCACATGACTCCCCACTTAAGGCCTGACCTGAGATATCACATGGTGTTAACCCAATGTCTTCAGTGGTCAAATATAGCATCTATAGTAAAAACACAAACACCGTAGAAAAACATGCAGAACGTGTAAATAATGTCATGTAAATAAAGTGGCAAACACAATTAAAACATACTCTTAAAATATAGTCACCATAAAACATATTAAATGTCAACCAGTTGCAAAAAGCAAGTTTGAAAACACAATGATCAAGGTAAAATAATGATTGAAGGAATCACATTGCATCTGAAAGCTTGGGTATTTAAAATGATCAATATGATAAGAAAATAATCATTCACAACAATAATAATAAAACATGCATCCAATCAACAGCATGCAATTGAAACAAACAAAACCCAATCTAAAGTAAAATTAAGTATATCATACCTGAACCCAGACTGCATTGTGTTGATTCATCAGTCTTCTACACTGAATGATTTGTGTTGACACTAGTATCTAAAACTCATGGGCATGCATATACATTTAAACATCAAACAGAACTAGAATAGAATACTGGATAATCAATGCACATAACAAAACTGAACACAAAATTGACAGAAATGTAGGAATCTATTAACTTGACCAAGCACCCACCTATTTGGCTAGTACTACACCTTTTACCAAACTAACACTTAAATAAAACACATGGACTTGGCTTAAGAAATAAAAAAATAGCAGGGCCTATACACTTTTAATTGAGTACACTATATACAGTGATTACTTCTGTAAGTAGCAAAACTGACAGCTACTCTGGGTAGGTGGTAGAAATGTTCTTAAGCAAAAAACATTAACGGCATGGTTCATGTTCCTTGTTCACACAAATGTGTGAACAATGACACACAAATAGGACCAGTAAACGATGACACCGCATCTGAAAGCTGTGCTTTTCAAAATCTACAAGGACCTTATATTTCCTGGACTATTTAGATGACAATAACAGCTAGATGCAAAAAGAAAACAAAGTACACCCGTAAAAGGAATGATTTTACCAGCCTCTAAATCATGACACTAATGCTATCGAGGGAATTACTTTAGTTTATATAATTGACTAATGTAAGCTTAAAAGATAAAATAAATGGATCTGACAAATATCCTGAGTGTTTAACAAAAATAAATTAAGTTTACATAGACAAAGACAAACAATTAAACTGATAATTATACAGCTGAGACCAAAACTGAGACACTGGTGAGGAGCTATACATTGCACTTGTGAAAACTATCAAATTTCAGGTAGGTACAGCATTATCAAAGCAGCTCAGAAACACTTTCTGAAAACTATCTGGGGCCCAAATTCTTCATATTCTTCTTGGCTAATCCATGCTGAGGCAAAAGAAGGCAAGTTAGCTAGTACCGAACCTCCACTCCAAACTAAGAAATCTCTGTCCCTAGGGCTGGTCACATGCACACACTCCCCCATATCAGAAGGTACCATGCCTCGGATTTCTTCCTGGAGCCGCTCAGGCAAGCCAGGCAACAGAGTGTTTCCACCTTCACAAAGGAAATGAAAAATAAACTCAGTAAACAGCATGACAATGCAGATGCGGATCCTTTCTGGGAAGAGTGGAAAGGTTTACCTGATAAAACGATGTTTCCCAAGAACATTCGCCGCAGGTCAATGTCAGAGCTAAGGATGGATTTGAAAATGCTCTCATGCATCCCGTAATGGTCCCTTCCAATCAGCTCTGGTTTAAACAAAATCTCAGGGGCCCTAAAAAGACCAAACACTACATGAGTCATTTAATTTTACATTACGGCTTGTTCCAAATGGAGTAGTATAAAATGGTCATTCAAGTTTTAAACAGTGGTGTGTGGTGGTCAAATGTCTAGGCAACGTAGTTGAACAGTAAACTCATTAGGCCGAGTGGTCTATTCATGTTAAGCTATGGGGGGGTAAAACAGTTACCTGAACCTCTCTGTGCTGAGGCTGATGACCTGGCCATCCGGCATGGTGTAATGCACCTCACTGCTAGAAGACCCCCCAAAAGTTAACTCTGATTCATAGTTCTTGGCCACACAACAGCATTTTTCCTTTATTTCCCTCACAATCTCCACTTCTGCAGAAGTACGCATACAGACCCCCTGCTCCAGAAGAAGCTATTGGACCAGAACAAGGACATTCGGTTTAACATTCTGAAAAGGCTTTCAATTTTATCTCAAGCAAATGTAGGAGAATGGGTGGAGGCTTTAGTTTACCTTTTTAAGATGCAATGTAACATCAAGGCCTGCAAGTGTAAAGCGTTGCACAGCATGAGGTAGACAGTAACCCTCAAAGACGGGCACACTGTGACTCACTCCATCCCCAGAGTCAAACACCACCCCTAGAATAAAAAGTGTTGTCATTTTACATCTACTCACACTATGTCAAGTTAATAAAAATTAAGAATTTTCGTTTTCGCAATGAAAATCAATGATTGATTTCAGAAGGGCTTAGGTATTTGGGATTAGCCTACCTGTAGATCGGCCAGCTGCGTAAAGTGCTAATACTGCCTGCATGGCCACATAGGTGAGGGGGACATTAAAGCACTCAAACATGAGCTCTACCATCCGCTGGCGATTCTCTGTAGGGTTCATAGCAGCCTCTGTCAGTAAAACAGGGTGATCCTCCGGATTAACTTGCAACTGCTGGAATGTGTGTTGCCAAATCTGAGAACAAAAAGATGTCAGGGAGTTCATTATATTTATATTGGAATTCCATTACACTCTAGCTTCTGTCAACCAAGCAACTCATTTTACACCCACTTTTTCCATTTCGTCCCATTTGCAGATTATTCCATTCTTCATCGGGTACTTCAAAGCCAGGACTCCCCTCATATGTTGAGCTTCATGTCCAATGTAAGTCTCCCTTTCAAAATTGCCATTCATTATTTCCTGCAGTAAGGAGCCAACACAAGCAATAATTTACAATGAGTAAATCATCCAGTATTTAACCATAGGAACCAAGAACTATTTAGCCCATGACACTACCTCATATTTGGGCAGCCCAATGATTGTTGGGAATATAGTTGTAGGGAGATCCTGATCTGCAAAACCAGCTTTCGTCAATCCAGAGCCTGTGTCCAAAACTATAGGAGTCTTGAAGTGTGTCATCTGCCAGTAAAAATATCATACAGTTGGTGTATAACAATGTACAATCTATGATGATCATGACACAACTCAATGAGGCCATTACCTCTCTGATGTTAATATTGAGCTGAGGATGGTTTGGAGGTGACCTTGCAAAATATCTGGTAGGAATTGTACCGCTCCAATGCCCTACAGGGAGATTCGAGCCAGTAGGAGGCACCTCTGGGACGTGTTCCTTAAGAGGAGCATCAGTAACACTTGGGTCACATGAGCCAGATGTCAGGATAGAGGGTTCCTGTAGACTGGACTCTGAGGTAACTTCTTCTGCAGGGCCTTGCACCAGATCAAACTTTTGGGAAAGCTGCTTCTCGGTCATCTGTGGTCCATCCGAGACATCAAAAGACACTACGCGTGCATGAGACTCATCGTGGCTACTACATACTGAGGACGGCAGATCAATGAGGGGGTTGTTATTGTTGTTATTGTGGTGCTTGTTCAGATCTGGGCTCAGCATGAGACCATTCGTTTTAGGTAAAATTTTACTTTTTCGTTCTTTTGGCTTTGGAAGGGCATCTTCCAAAGGTAATGAAACATCCTCTAGTTTAGCATTGAGATTAGGTTCTTCTACGTCCAGCCTACATATTTGTTCTGATGAAGTACTTGAGCTGAATGGCATATCATGCACAGCGAGTAATGCCTTTCGTGGTTTTGGCACAGGGGGATTGCATGATGTACCACCAGGGTCGAATGCTTCTGGTTTTGAACACATTTCAGGTGTAATGTAAATCGCTGTAGATTCATTTGAAACTTCCTCAAATCCAGAGTTCGGTCCTTGCTTTTCCTGAGGTTGAATAACTATTTCTCTACTAGATTCTTCACGATCACTGACATTCTTTGGGGTCGGTAAAATAGGTTGTGGGGCACAATTACTAGTAGGTTCAGTATCCTTCACGCTCTGATACAATTCAGTATCTCCAGGGGCTTTGGTATAAACAGGTTGACCCAGGTCCTGTAATGCCATTTCTGCTTCATTATCTGGACATGGGATTGCGTGAGGGAGATTAGAGCTGTGTGTGTGAAAGGTAGTTTTTGGTGTTAAACACTGTGGGTTGGAATGCTGACTCCTACTTCCCAATAGAAGCTCATTATACAAGGCACCATCCTCCAAGTCAATACTTTTAGTCCTTTCCATTATAGAGCATTTAACAGCTTTTCTGGTTTTGACAAGACGCTTCTTAAGTTTACACTTCTGTATGTCTTTTTCTAGACTGTTCTCCATCCTCTCCACTTCCCTTTTCTCTCGCTCAAGGTCCACAAGAAATTCCCCTCTGTCCTTGCGTGCACTGTGGCATCTCCTTAATTCAGGTGGCTCTTCCCCCAGGGAATATTTCTCACGGCGTCTGAGTTCATGGATCTTCAGATTCTCCTCCAGTATCATCTCATCCAAGATGTGTAGTCCTCTCAGCTCCTTCAGTAGCACTCCGCTGTTACAAGAAGTCTCCGCGTCGGTCAGACCTTTATCATTATACACGTCATCAAAGGTGTCTGCTTCAGCGGTCGTTTCTGTGGACTTAAATTTACCATGACCCATTGAGTCTGCAGCATCAAGGTCACCCTCAAGGCCAAGCACACCGGCTTCCATCAATTCACTGGAGGACATCTGGAAAATGGAAACAGAATATCAAAACATTTATCTAACAAGAGGCCCCAATATAAGAAAAAGCGAAGTAGTACCAACTATCTTTATAGCAGCGGGATACACAGGCCTTTTTTAAATAAATTATACTGCACTGCCTAGCAAATGTAAGGAAAGACCAATCTAATTCAAGGAATCTAAATTTGTAATGCCCAAACAGTATAGCACATTTTTAAACGGAGCAACACAAGCCTTATGGTTTGCTCATGGTTTTAATTTGATTTAGATGTCATTCATAACATACCACACCAAGTTGGTCATTACTGCCCCACAATGCAAACTGTTCACTTGAGTGCTCCGTTGTCATAAGAACATCGAGCACTGCTTCCTGAGCCAGCACATTTTCTTCCTCCTGTTGGACATATTTCCATTACAAAAAGATCAAATTTGGTTCATCAAAAAAGTTTCAAATACGAACATTGACAAACGTGCCTCCAATATTTCAGCAGCCCTATCGAGGATCTTTTCCACCTCCCTTAAACCTTTCTGTTCCTTTAGATCCCATTCATGTAAGGAATTATCAGCCAATGAGCGATTTGTCCTTCAAATCATACAGAAAACAAGAATGATTCACAGGTCAGAACAAAATGTTTGAGGTGGCTTGAAGACAAATGTCAAAGCATAAACAAGCCATAGCAGTACCTGTCCCATGTGTCCTGCTTTTGGTTGTGGAAGTCATAAGAATCCCATAGGAGAGTGGGGAGACTACCCGTGGTATTGTTTGGCTCGTGTGTGACATCCGTTACTGTGCTGGAGAGTACATTTTGTATGCCGCTGAAATCTGAATCCTCAAAGCAGTCCTGTGGTGTTAAAATGCAGTCCTCAACTTGTGCCACTTCAGTCCGAGGACTGGATGACATCTTAGTTGGTGTGGATTGGTCAGTCTTGGCCAGAGTGTGTTCTGAGGGGTCAACACGCTGAAGGTCTCTCTGTTGTCCTGGTGGATTCTGGGTAATGGTTACAGTATAGGAATTTTCCAGGTCATCTACAGGCAGGCTAAGCCAGGGGTTTTGGGGGGGAGTAGCGGACCGCTTTACCTTGATCTCAAAGTTAAGGTAATCTACAGTTATTTTAGGAATGATTTGTATGCTTGACATTGAGGTGTTCCCCACCGATCCAAAAAGGAACTCTTCCGGACGACCCTCAGAGTCAGAAACACTAGAGATGTTCTCCTCGTGAATCTGGGGCTGCCTGGTGATTGGTCGAAAGCCATCTCTGCTGCCTGCTAGTCTGGACAGCCCCTCCCATCCATCTCTGCTTGCTCCAGCATCAAGATGGTTACTCCCTGCCCCATCAAAGCCAGAATCAAATGAGCTGAGGGACGGAGGCTTACCAATTCCAGGCACTCCCCCAGTAACTGCACTAGATGGAAACGTTTCAAGGGTGGTTTGACTGAGAGACACTTTCTTTCCTGGTCCACATTTATAAAGAGGGCTGCGGCAATGCAAGTTTTCCTTGGTGTGAGGCTCTGCTTTGGATCCAGAGGTTTTGGAGAAGTAGCATGCATTGCTTTGATCACTGGGACAAGCTCCAGATCTGCCCATTGCCAGGTCAGATTGTGAACCCTTTAGGTCAATATGTGACCGGTTGCCTCGCAGAAGTTCATATTGCCACTGCAGGGCCAACTGGAGATCACTGAGGGGGACGGTGCTTTGAGAGGTGAGAAGTTTCCTGAGAGCCAAGCACCTATTAGGAGGAAAACAGGACTACTTTCACATAAGTAAATAAATAAGGAGATTAAGAAAAAAATTGTTTAAAATACAATTTATTTTTCGGGCTCTGCCAAGTAAAGTACTCACCGTTTTGACAACTGCTTGCCTGCCAATTGCAGCTCAGCATCTGGGATGACATTTGCAAGATGGGCTAGCTGAACCAGTTCCTCCACATCAGGACAGGGATTCTTCCTCACAAAATCAGAGAGTGCCTGTCTCCACAAAGGAAAGTCTGTGCATTCCTGCTGGGGATGCTGCTTTTTGGGTTGGCTTTCATTACTGACACCCCTGATCAGCTCTTGCAGCAAGTTCTCACATAACACTAAGGAATACCAGCTGTTGGCCTGTGTATTTAGATTAAATGAGATTTAAGGGAGATTCAAATGTATATGTTTATTGCATGTGCATGGTAAACACCTTGCTGGCTTTTATATCAATATATTCTACATTTATAATGTATGTCACTTTAAATTAGCTTTAAAAAGTTGAACTCCTGAATTAACAATGTCCAGTCATTGTGCTGACTCAAGTTCAATGAGTGAATATTGTTTAGACTTACTTTTTTGTGAAAACAGTAGAAATCAGAGACAGTTTTGAGGGTACGTTGTGGGAGCTTCACAGCAGAACTAAGGTTTTCCTTTAGCCTATCCAGATCCTGGACCCATTTCTCCCTGGTGAGGACATCACTAGGTGGCAGAACCTCTAATAAAGTGTGGATCACATCCTCAGCACAACGCACCAGAGCCTGGGTACATACAAAAATAACATCACAATAAAGTGTAGAGCTAACCTTGCAATTTGCAGAAGAATGAATTTGGGGGAAAACATAATTATAATCTACCATTGCAGGTGAGTAGATTGTTGATTCAAACTCTGATGTCAACATGTCTGCTCTTACGGCATCATTAGCAATCTCAATACTGTAAGGCTGAAGCTTCTCATTCTGTAGCCTTTCAATTTGTTCCGTTATCTGTGGTGGCATAAAAAACTAAAACATAAATAAACATTTCATATTCCCCCCAAAAACAAAAAAGATTGCATGAATTGGGAATATATCAACTTTTCTTACCAGCAGTGCCTCTTCACGCAGCCGGCATAGTTGAAGCTGAATCCTGGCTTTGGAAAATACCTGTTGCCAAAGCAACTCTATTTTCTCGATGGCTGCGGTTATCCTTTTAGTATGAAAGAAAAACAAAGAAATCACAAACAAGGAAACAAAATCATTGTAGCAGCCCTAATATGCATATCTTTAGTAGCAAACAATTAATGCAATGCCATAGGCATAGATAATGCCACGTTATTTTCCATTTGCTTCTTTGGCCCTTCATACCTGCTATAGTTCTGTAGCATGTCAAATGCAGTGTGGGTGAAAAGGGCTGTCCCAGCCATGGCCTGATAGCATGAATCATCCTCAGGATACCGCAGCTTCTCGACAACTTGCTCACAATGCCTTAGCAGCTCATCCAACCCAAGGTCTCTACAAGTCACACACACAAAAAATGTTTTCTACATTACATATTTTTGGGAAATGTAGAGAGATTAGAAAAGTACATACACTCTTGCTGAAGGAAAAAAAAGTGAGAGCCAAGTGGAAGTAGCATAACCATCTGTGGGTTTTAACTTCAGACTTACTGTAAACCAAAAGAAAAAACAGCCTTACCTCCTCAGCTGCTGGAACTTTGCCTCATTAGTAAAGCAGAAGTCTTTTAGATCATCGTAGGTGGAAGGAACAGGTTGTCTGGCGAGGGCTTGCAGAGTTGAGATGCTTGAAGGCAGCCTTTGAACCACTAATAGAAACTCCTGGACAAAGGCGTCAATCTCCTATGAACACCAAAGTTGAGAAAGAATGTAGTTTGCAAAATGATCAAAACACAAAATTTTCACAGACATTGAAAAAAAAAAATAAAAATCTATCCAAAGTGAGTTCATCTTTTAACTATTATTGCCCCCCAAAAGGTTTATACAGACCAACATTGGCAGAGAGATGTAAAAAACAAATGGTCAACATGGCTAAATGATCAAATAGAAAGAGGGACTGCTTTTCACATGCTAATGAGGTCAACTGATTGCACAAGCTTCACCAAGGTAACAAACAATAGATCTGGGGCATCATCACTGAAACTCATGACTGGATTCACATCACAAACCTCCCCACGAATGACACATTTGAATAACGGCACTTCTTTCCAGACCCTTTCATTAACTAAGATGAATGTCTACGTAATAAATATTTTAAAAAGTAATGCGTAAAGCACAGGTTGTGCAGTCTTCCTATATTTATTTTCCCTGGGATACGCATGAAGGATGGGGTGGTCGAGTCCCTGTGAAAGTGCCCACCATTTCCGCAGGGGAGATTAGGACAATGCCTCATGTGTTAAACCCATTACTGGAGTTATGACTGATCATAAGACCCATTCACAGTTTCCACCAAAGCTCACAATAGCAAATAATGAAAGGCGCTATATCAGGAAGATGGGATGTTTACTGAATCTTGCAAAGACTAGTTAGGAATGTAAGGAACTAGTGTAGTGTAAAGATAATTCTTTACTAAATGTTATTATCACATTCAAAATAGAATCAAGGCAGGGACAATTTTAAAGTATGCCGTCATTGACCTAGTTCCTATAATAATTTGCCATTTATTTCCTAATTTCTCTTGGAGGCAATGAAAGAGTATGTAGCATAAAGAGTACATACAGTAGAATAAATTCTAAATTAAAAAAGATTTGAAGTACCTTGATGAATGTTACCCAGCTACAGTGACAGTAAACGAGATAGCCTCCTAAAGATGGGGTTAACTGGCTTCTATCAACGTAGTTGGAGAGGTCAGAGACCTCTTTCAGTAGAACTCTCTGAAAGACAAAAAAAAAGTGTGACAATATGGGACGTATTGAAATCTTAAACCAAATTGGAAACGTTGGGTTTTTAATTTGCATTGTAAACCTACCTTGAATGGAGAAACACAGGACTTTGAAGGTACAAGCAGTCTTAACAACAGTTTTAGAACATCTTTCTTTTTGGGCTGAATCATGTACACTGTATGAATAGTTCTCCTATGCAGCTATAGAAAACGAGAAATATAATTAGCAATTGATGCTTAAACTACTAAATGGCATGACAATACATTTACATGTTTGTTAGGACTTCTATACAACCGAAGATGTCCAAGCTGTTTCAACTTAAAGAACACATGGTGTGGTAAATTGGCAAATAACAAAAACACATTCACCCTGGACAATTCATCTGTTAATGCAATGGCCCAGAGGTTTCTCTATTAAATTACAGAAAGCATATGACCCCTGATGCATGTGATTCTCTCCCTGCCCAGTGTAGTAGTCTTTTTTTTGCAACAAGAATTCCCCAGCAACCATCAAGCCTTGAAGTGATGCACTTTGTATTGTGGCCTGAAGATGAAACTCAATCAACATTTATAATTGAAGAACTAGAAATAAAATGCTGACAGAAAGGGCAAGGTCTAGCAAGGCCAAAATGAATACCAACACAAGAATGCCTAAAAATGTGTTAAACTGTTGTTTACACAAAAAGGTTACTGCATATATTTTTGGTGTCTATCCATGTTATGCAAGAGTTACCTCAAGGAGTAGAAAGGTTTCAATAATGAACCTTGTAGTGAAGAGAGAAGCTTGCCTCAAATCAGCAACAGCTGACACCAAGCTCTCCTTTTCCTGTTTTCTGCTGTTCAAAGTAGAGGTATTATTATTGGACTTTATGTTCTCAATGACGTACAGATGATCATCGCACACACATTTAACGCTACATACTTGTATAGACCCAAAAAGTAGTTCACAAAGTCAACCACTTCAGCTTTGCTAACATCGGATGTAAGTTTGTCTTGAGCATCCACAGGAAACACTACCAAGGGACAGCCATGCTGATCAAAAGCACCTGTTCAGAGCATACCAAACCAACAGGTTAGGTAACATTTTACAAGTTACAATAGCATGTCTTATGAGAGAATTTTTTAAATGAAGTGTACCAGGAAACACAACTGCTCCTGAGTTTAGCACGTTATTTCCAGGCAAAGGCAGGGACGGGGAAGGTCCCTGGACATCTGAAATAATTTTGTGAAAAAGTTGGAAAAGCAGCGGAGCAAAACAATTACACACCATTCAGCATTTTGTTACTGGCCGAATTATCTGTCTAACAGGCTCTCATTTTACGCACACACACACAAACAAACCACTGACTGGTTATTTTACTGTATTGTTTTTACTTTCAGGACACATTTGACAATGGTGTATTTCACGCGTGAAACAAGCAATCATAACAGAACGATTTGCAACATATCCCGCACCAAATCCTTCCTACCTGTTGCGATTCGTTTCATCTCGATGTTCTCACAGTACAATGCACGTAAAATAATGTTATCTTATCCATTTAAAGCCTCATTTAAAATACAAGTTTGGTACTAACAATCCAAATTTAATTCGACAGCGTCATTCGGTGGATAATAAAGCAGAAATTGGATAGTGGAACACTGGTTTCCGCCATGTTACATTTATTCCAGAACGGATCATACGGCTGACCAGTCCCGTAGACTATGTGCGGAGACCTAATTTATAACCTAAAATTCAGAGAGGGCGGGGAAACATACCAACTCAAGTCGTGACATAAGTAAATACACGTAAAAACGTGGTAGGGCATATTTTGCTCCGCGGGTTTAAAGGTTTATGGTATGGGCCGATGTTGGACGTGTAAAATACATATTATCTTATGTTCGAATTTAATAACTCCTCTTAATTAGTCTGTTTTATATTTTCGTTTGTCCACTGCACTTTACTGCATGTGACTACAGATACTTGGATTGTATTGAGAGCTACTCAAAAATGTATAAACCAGGATTCCAGGAATTTTTACATTTTACTCAGTAGTTACCTTGAATCAACCTTTAGAGTTAAGTTGGCAGTAAAACATCTATCAAATAATACATATTAAATTACTTCAGTTATAACTCCATTTATGCTAATAGTTTAATATGTCCCAATATGCTCCAAAAGCACTGGTGTGCATGGTGGAAATTACCCTGAGATGGAAGAAGGACTTTAAACACAAACACAATTTCTGTGAGGTCAGAAGTTTCACAGGCACATACAAGACATGAATGTGCATTATCTCACAATGTTATTTTCCTATTACAGAGGGTGCTTAAAAGGTATTGTTAAATTCTTTATATTCTTTATACATATGAAGAAAGGTCACATGAGAAATGCTGCTTTAAGATGCATATAGATAAAGGTTTATTCAGAGAAAGAGATGATAGATTGTTGTTTGTGTTTCTTGTACAGAATGTCCTCATTTTCTATCAATCTTCTTTAGTGGCAGTATAAAACTGGCTTGTTCAGGCCTTAATTCATTCAGCTGTAGATTTATAAAATATTGAAATGCTATTCTGGTTTCTTTCAAATCATCCACATAAACTTGCTTATCAGCAACTGTAGACATTAGATCCCTGGCAGATTTGTCGAGGAGAGACTACGTTTTGTCTATGGTCCCTTTGAGAGATTACCATTGCCATATATTTGTTCTCCATTTCATTCAATTTGTTTAAAATTGTCTTCAAACTCTCTGTGTCATACCAATTGGACAAATAAATAATTTAAGTATGACTATGCATTAAGGAATTAAATAAATGAATGAAGAGAAAGTCCAGATCTGAAAGATTCCTTTTGTGATGTATTAACAACATGTTAGAATGGTGGAATTAGAATACAACAATTCAAATAGAAAAGTGCATATAAATGCCATTACCATGTTAAGTAGTTTATTGATAAGCCTATGTTGTGGATGACGTTATGATGAGGTACACCCACAATTTACTACAAACCAAGTAAATCACCAGTAGCCAAATAATAGCTCTGACAACTTCTCAAATCTGTGATCAGTCCCATTTTGACGTCTTCCTTCTCATGTACTTCTCCCCTTCACTGTCAACCGCTTCATACAGCTGTTGATCGTTCTCTTTCACTGCGTGCAGGTAGCCAAGATAGCCCACGCATAAAGTGATTGACACCAGTCCAAATGCCATCACAGGCTTATTCTGAAAAGCAATGGATATAACACATTTTAGAAACATACTTCTTCATAGTTTTTTCAGTTTTGTTTGAGTTGATGGCATCATATGTTGGATCCTAACATAAAACCAGTTTAACATTTATGTTCAGCTGGAGGGAGTCTTAACTTACTGGTTTGATGAAAAGCTCTGGATTGAAAGCTCGAAAAAACGTGGTGGACTGAGCACCTCTTAGACCTGGAGTTCTGTACCCTTGTTCCTTAGGTGCCTCTTTTTTATCTCCAGATTCTGCAGCTGACATGTTCCATTTAATTGGAGGCCAAAATATGTTACAGTGTGGGAAACCTGGAAAACGAACGATTAGTAAGCCTACAAGGTACTACGACGACCTCTTCATCTCAGCCATTATCCTTGAAATTCAAAACAAACAACGAGAAGCATCCAAGACCAGATACAATAACTATATTCTTTATAGCCTACAGCTCCTCCACGTGGTGGGCATATGAAATGGTTTTAATTTCACGCCTAATCGCGCTTTACTTCACTTAGTCACTCATTTTATTAAATTACTAGATTTTCCCCTAGTCTAAGTAAATGTAACTTGATTTAAAAAAAAAAATCACACATATTAGCGCACACAATGGCACATATTTGTGCAAGATGTGTAACAAAGTATTAAGGCTACATAAAAAAATTGATCAAAGATCATCATATAAAAAAACCACAAAGAACAATTTAAAAACAGAACACACAGAAAGAAACACTAACAATAATGCACGGAGATGGGAAAATAATATTTTACTCCATGCGAAAAGAATATTAGGCCTATTTAGGGTCAACGACGTTTCCCATAGTGCCCAGTTTAATACAAGTGAGATAATATCCTATGGAACCTATAAAACGTTAAAACAAGATGAAGATTTAACAATATTATTTAGCCTAGCATTCACAAATCATCCCAAGTACAGGCTATAAGTAACCTAACAAGCTTATGCAGTGTTGTCTTAATGGAGAAGCGAGGAACATATGGTTTAATGCATTAAGTGAAATATATTAGGGATGTAACGCCTCCGTCATTAATGATTGATGGCAATTTAACACCATTCTGCTCATCGAGTAAATAAATGCACGCGCTGTCTGGATTAAATTGTAACATATCCTGTGTTTTTAGAAATGATTCGCACAGCTTGGTAATAACATAGTTATCGGTAACGGTGTCAGTTGAAATGCACGGACAACTGCAATGTTTACTGCGCGACCATGGTGATAGCTGATATAGGGCTACAGAAGGTGAGAAGGTGAACCTCTGATAAATATATTGCGTATTTACCTGTCTACGCAAAACAAAGGGTTTTAAAATGTGTATATCTAATACAACAGACAGAAGGACATAATTTGATATAGGCTATACAGACTTATTGATTTGGGAGCACTGTCTGGTCAAATGTTAGTCAAATAGGATACCTGACTCGTGTTTCAAAGGGTGTGGCAAGAGTTCCAGCAGGTGTTCAAGAAAAAGCGCAAAAGAGGCATTGAAAGCAGTCTGCTAGATGATGAAAAAATCAACAAAATAATAATATCGGTAGGTAATATTTCTTTATTATAATAATAATAATAATAATAATAATAATAATAATTAAAATATGTTAAGTTCAATGTAAATTACAATAATTTTTACAACTTATCCGCGTTCTAACACTATTCTGAGTCGGCCTTTTCACATCTCGAAAAACCATATAACCTTACAAAGAATAAATGCAGCCTACACAAAGTATACAAACTGTATAATAATGTATATTAACCACACCAAGAGAATATCTACGACACGTTACATTTGTTTTAATCAGCTTATCCTCTGCAGGACTAGAAAAATGAACTGGGTATTTTTGGAGAGCGTACTAAGTGGGGTGAACAAGTACTCTACCGTTATAGGACGAATCTGGCTCTCCGTCGTGTTCATCTTCCGCATCCTGGTGTACGTTGCCGCTGCTGAACAGGTGTGGAAGGATGAGCACAAAGACTTTGTCTGCAACAGTAATCAACCTGGATGCGAGAACGTGTGTTTCGACCACTTTTACCCCATTTCCCAGATACGCCTATGGGCTCTCCAGCTCATAATGGTGTCCACTCCTTCACTGTTGGTGGCCCTACATGTGGCATATAGAGAATACAGGGAGAGCAAGCATGGGCGTAAACTTTATCAGGACAAAGGTAGGATCGATGGGGGCCTCCTCTGCACCTACCTTGTCAGCCTGGTTGTCAAGACTGCCTTCGAGGTGGGGTCCCTCCTTGCCTTTTACTTTCTGTATAGTGGCTTTGATATTCCTCGACTACATCAGTGCAACATAAGCCCTTGTCCAAACACTGTGGACTGCTATATTTCCAAAGCCACTGAGAAGAAGATCTTCCTCTACATCATGGGTTGCACGTCCATTTTATGTATTTTCTTGAATATTTCAGAAATGGTGTACATTATGTCTAAGCAATGCTGGAAATGTTTCAGCAAGCGATACATTCCTGTAGAGAAAGCTCAGTGTCAATATCATTCACCCACTGTTATCAACTCCTCTGTACTCCAGCCGATACGGAACAAAGATAAAAGCTCATCTGAGCCTTCCATCATAAAGGGAAGCCAACCTGCTCCCTCATAAATAAAATGCAATAAGGGGGATAAATTAGCTTCCGTTTGCTGCAGAATGTAATCTCTATTGCTTATTCTTTTGACTAACAGTCACTTGACGCTTTTGTTCTCCCTACAGGCTCCAACAACACATTCAAATATTGTTTCACTCTAAATGCCCTTTCTTTATAATGAAATGGCTTATGTCCAATTTGCAAAGCTATACCTTACATATAATAATGGGGTGTCACAAATACATTGGTCACATACAGCCTGGGCTGAAAAGGGAGAGTTAACATTAATGAATGCACATGGTTATTGTTTGAGAAATTGTGCATACAAAGTCATTAGGTTTCTTGAATGGAGTGTGACTTTTATAAAAAAAATTATGAGTTGTCTTTTTCAACATCAGTTATGTTAGTTATGTTTAAAGATTGACCAGTGTAATGTTGCTACTGTCAAATGTATCTACTTAGAAATGTTGAACTATCTAAGCAAAATTAATTCCTTAAATGTAAAGCTGTTATTTCCATGGATCAGTAAATTACTTGAATTCTAAAATCTATGAATACATTGTTTTATCAAAACAAAAGTTATACAACCTTTTACAATACAAAGTAAGCTCAGCAAAGAAGACCAAAATGTTACAAAAGTTGTTTATATCAATTGACTTAATTGGGCTGCTGGTGGCAGTAACGGCAGTATGTACATAACAATGTGAACATTTTAAAAAAATGTACAAGACATGTTCAACAAGCAATCAAAACTATGCACAACATATCACATTCCATATAAGGGTTCAGTTTTTTAGAATAAGTACTCCCATAGGGATATTTCAGACAATGTACACTGATGTTATGTTTGCTATTCTTTCCTATGTTCATTGATTCAGTTATGTGCTTTATTTATTATGTTTTGGAGTTACAAGAAAACATGATTAATTTTTATAGACAAGTTTGAGAAGCATAAATAGCGTTCAACCATGTATGTAATGTATTGTCTCCAAAAAGGTTTATACTGACAGTTATGTTTTATTTGAGGCTACAATGATCAGTAAAATCATTAAAAAATCACATGATTCTGTGTATTCGAAACACTCAAGTTCATTAATGCTCATAGTTTCTATTTTTGTAATATGACAGTGGGTCTCATTTCCTGCAGTTGCTTTAACAAAAGATCAGCAACATTAGAAAAGGCTCCATCAACAATAATTGTCACATGTTTAAGTGATGATGACTGCTGAGGGTTCTTAAACTTAACACAGGAATCTTTGGATTGTACAGTAAACCTATTATTAAAACTAGACTCTTGAAACTTCCTATTTGAGCAGTGCTCAGCTTGATCTGATTCCTCCAAGAACTTCAAGAACGACATTTCAAATCCCATGGGTTTAAAAGATGTTGTGGATACCCTCTCATCGGTTGTGTTATCATGTGCAAGATAAGAGCTTGATGAAGAGTCAGATCCATCATCTCCATGGTAAACTACATTGTTCTTAGTTGACCTCGGCATCCTCTTGCGCTTGGCAAAACTCCCAAGATGCACCTTGCGTGGCCGGCCTCGCTTCCGTCTCGCCAACACACAGTTATCAGTGATCGGTTCGGAACTATCATCGTTTGATGGTCGGTCAAACAGATCTGGGTTCACCCTCTTCCGCAGGACCGGTTTTGAATACTCAAATTCACTTCCGCCTAAGCCTGTGTCTGCTGTGCCTTCGGTCTCGGATATGTCTGAGGAGTTCTCTGACTTTGTATCTTCACTCCGACTAGAGCAGAATCTCTGTCTGGGGAACTTCTTGCAAAATATGAAGTGGCTTCTCTGCTCCTCAAGGTATTTCTCAGAAAGTCCATGTCCCATGTAATGCTTCATTATACTTCGTTCCGATTTCATCACAGTCTCACAGCCCTTTATCATGCATGGGTATTGCAAAGTAGATTTTTTTGTGCACATCGCAGACGCTTCTTCTTTTGTTTTCAAGGACGGATTTCCATATTTAGTCCAATGATTATTTTTTAGTCTTTTTTTGTCACTTCCTTTTTGTACAATCGCTTTATTGTTCTCTATATTTTCCTTCCCATTGCTTGACTTAGTTATTTGGTGATGGTACATCTTTGAAAGAGGTTTTAAATGTTCTTCACTCATCTGTTCATTTAAAAGCTGAAGTTGGTAAACCTCTTGATGTTTTTTCATGGTATGTCTTAATAAATTTGACTTTGTGGCATAAGCACGGTCACAGCCCTCAACATCACACTGAAAGCCATCCACTGGTTCAATTCTTGACAGTTTTATTGCACTGGTATAATGCACTTCTTTAACATGTCCAATGTACTTCCAAAAAGCTGTGAAGGATGCTTCGCACCCCTGCTGATCACAACTGAACCTTCCTAGGTTGATGCTGGATATGAGAGTGCCTGCCTTGTCCAGGGTGAATTTATGAAGCTGGATGTAATGCTGCAATAAGCTTGGAACATTTTGGAACACTCTTGAACAGTCTCTTTCCTGACACCTGAATTCAGTAACCACGAGGAGCACAGCCTTTGGGTCCTTCTCTCGCTCTTCTTCCCTATCCTCATCCAGTCCCTCATTCTGATAATTTTCCTCGGTCTCCCCAAATGTGGAAAGAGATGCCTGATGAACAGTTCTGTAATGAAGGATTAAATTAGGCTGAATGGTAAAGGCTGCAACACAACCTTGATGAACGCAGCGATATGGCCTATAAGGACTAAATGCCTCATTTGATTCAGTCTTTTTCTCTTTCGTTTTCTTTGTAGCTTCCACCTTGAGTTTCTCCATTTTGGGTTTTATGACTCTCAGTGGATTCACTTTTGACTCTTTATCTGTACAACTTGGTAGACAAGCTGGTAGGGAATCTGCAGGACCCTGGTCCAAAGGAGCGTTACACCGACCCGGTATGTATTGAACAGTCAACGAGGACACTGGTGTTAGGCCTGAACATGGCTCTTGAGGATGTTGAGCCAGTGAGGATTTCAGAGCAATGTCTGTGCTCTGTGACTGCATTTGGCAGGTAGAAGCGATCACAGACAGAGCCACAGCTTGGCTGTGAGTGGGGATGTTTTGCACTGTCAGCATCACTCTAGAGATGGGATCATTGTTAGGTTTCACCTCATCTATGCCAGTGTTAGTTTGCTGTGCAAACGTTTGAGATGAGCTCTCCTGTTTCATCATATCTTGAAAAGAAGAATACTGATGGTTATTATTCTCTATCGTTACGTGTGTAGTACTGGCAGTTGAAGCAAAGTTTCCATTCATATTTGTTTGGTGTTGGCCAACAACATGGTCCACATTGCTGTCATTTAAGTTGCGTTTCAGATTTAAAATTTCTTCAGGTGACAATCTGTGAGCTGATTGATAATGATTTCTGAGATTTGAATTGCGAGTAAATGTCTTATTACACACCTGGCAACAAAACGGGGCAAACTTTCCTAGTTTCTTCTTCACCAAATTCACCATCTCATTTGTGTAGTTGTGGCTTTTAATAAGATGTTTTAAAAGTGCGTCGTATGACAAAGATGTGAACATGCAGTTGTTACTCTCGCAGGTAAATGGCTTGACCACGGCGTTCATACCTGGCAAGCCCTTCGCCACTGACAAAGTTTCAGTTATGCCCGGTTTAAAGGAGGATAATGTTTGAGGATGATCACAGAGCTGTTTATCTATGTCTGGCAACCCAAATGCCGTCTGAACTACCGTCATCCCTTTAGACTGGTGTGCAGGTAACTGCATGTGACCAAGATCTACATTGTTGGCCACAATGCCGGTGAGAGTGGGACTCTCTTGGAGTTGGGGGTCAGAGGATGGAGGGCCGATTCCACAGTTTACGTCATGTTCACCACTAATAGTGTCAATCTTCTTTGACAATGGAGGCATATCATGGAGTCCTGAACGTTTTACAGCATTCGTTTGAATTGACTGATTTGCTGAATTAGGACTTTGAAAACTGCTACTTGTATCAGAGCCGATTAAATTAGTTATACCGTTTCTTCTTTGAAAGTCCCCTGCTAATATTTGCTGCCGCAATATTCTTTTGACATTGTGTTCGATACTCTTCCTAGGCACATCTGCATGTTGGCATATTCCTGTTGCCAAACTGTGCTGAGGGTTGGGTGAATATGTCAGTTTCACTGGATTTAGAGGGTTGGTGGTTACAGTTGATAGTAGCCCATTGTTAAATAGCTCTCCAGAGTTGGAGTCATCACAGCTCCTCATTTCATCCTTTATTTTGAGTGTTTCAGATCCAAGCAAATTACTACTATGGTTTGTGAGACACCGGTCAGAAGAAACGTGAGGGGTGTTGTCTAATAGAATTTGAGAAAGAATCGGATCAGAGAAATCATTATCAAAAAGTGTTTCCGTTGGCTGAAGGTAATACCCCCTGTAAGTTTCATCCTCTGTTTTAACTGGCAATCGTCCAGTGTGCTGTATGACTGAGCTCTCTGGTAAATGGTCACCAGTTACATAGTGGCCACTTGGATTTGGAAAGGATTGTTGTGGAATGGTTGAATGCATAAAATGATCTGAAATGTTTGCAGTAGCCATAATTTGTTTCAATATGTCATCCTCATTGTCATTTTGATATGCTGACAAATTACCTTGTTGATAATTACTATTGGTAAAGTCTTTTGAACCACTTGAAACTGTCTGAAAGACCTTGTTCTCGTAAGGTGCTGAGGGCGTGTAATGGGAGGATGTTGGTGGCTGAGTAGCATTGGCGGTTTGTTCTGAATTGAGCAGATCAAGAAAAGATGATGGCAAGTCTGGGGTGAACTCTGTGGTCTCATCAAGTGCTTTGCAATGTGCACGCTTAGACAAATGCCCCCCCAGGGACTTAGGACTCGGAAACTCTCTAAAACACCTGCAACAAATAAACTTTCCATCTCTAACAATTGCCGGCCACTTTGTTCTTTTATTTCTTTTGGCCTTTTTGGAAGTTTCAGTCCCGGTTTCCAAATGAACGGCACCATCTTGAAGTTGAGCTTTTTGGCAGGCTTCTCTTGCTTGTGGAAATTGAGATTCCATTGGATTTTGCATTGCCTTACTCACTTGTTCAAGTGAATTTAGGTTTGAGACAGAAATGCTTTGCCTCTGTGAACTTTGTTGGGACACCCCACTGCCACTGGAGCTGTCTGTACTAGTGGAGAGAATCGGCTGGGAACCATTTACAGCCTGTGATAATTGCATTGACCCAGCTGGTCTGTCTACATTGGAAGCAATAACATGATGGGGCGGAATGCCATGTGCCACTACTCCACTAGGGGCATCGCGCTGTGCATCGTCTTGATTGTTCAGGGCATACACTTGAGATTTGCTATATGGGTGAAGTTCATTATTTTCATTGGCTAAATACCAGTGGGGACTGGGCACAACTTGTGACTGCGCAGATATCTGATCGGCCGTACTGCCGAACTGAGAGAGTACAATAGGATTTAAGATATTCTCCATGCTGATAGGACCCGTCTGGCTTTGAGTAGATGCTAACTGAGAGGAGGAGAGAGATGGGCAGTTTAAGGTTGGGAAGGGGTGTGACTGGATTACATTCGGCCTCTGAACTCCGGGCATTAGAACTCCATTACACTGTTGGTTTTGAAGAGAAGCGAGTGAGTGATGGTTTGCTATAGAATTCACAGTCTGTGAAGCAGTTCTGGGAGGCTTGTTGTTTCTTTTGGCAAGTTTCCATTGAATATAAAACTCTGGGTGAGTTGCTTTCATGTGCTTGGTAACACTACGGTAGGAGCTATAATTTCTGGTGCACGTTTCAAATGCACAGTAATGTCTCTCTTTCCTCCCAGCAGATGGGGTAGAGGTACTTTGGCCTGTCAAGATGTTCACAAATGTTTCGTCAGATGGAGGCAGAGGAGCCACTGCAGGAGAAAAAGGCTGAGAAAATCCTGTTGGTATGTAACTGAGGGTTTGGCCTGCTGCTAAAAGGTTGTTAACACACATGTCTTGGAGTTGTTCTGGCAGTGGTACGTCATTGTATCTCGTAGCTCCAGCATCAGCCTTTAACATCTGTACCTGAGCTTGCAAGATGTCTGTGCTGGACATTGTGTTTAGCGCTTGTTGCAATTCCTCTGTAGCAGCTTGATAAAGATCGGATGGGTGATTTTGGATTGCGGGATTAAAATAATCAAATGGAGGGGCTTCTAAACTTTGTTGATTCAGTTCAGTAAAGTGTGAATTAATAGAAGATTGGATTGCTGAATTATTTGAATATTGCAACTCATTAGATGTATAAACATTTTCATCAGGATCTTCAGTTTTCAGTAAATATGGTTCCAAGCTCTGGCAAAGTGCTTGAGAGGAGTTAAGCAAACTATCCATTGAGGACGTGATTCCTTCAGTGTCTGGTTGAAAAGAGTTCTCCGCAATGCTACTCACTAAATTGTTTTGGGAAATCGTCTGTGAGGGGAGAGGTTCATCTGAAAGCATTCGATCCACAAGCGATTGAGCGATATCAGAGCTTTGAGAAATGCCATTCTCGGTTGCTGGGCTTTTCTCATCCTTTGTCCTATGCTCCTCCTGATGTAGGTCCAGTTGACACTGAGAATGAAACAGTTTACCACAGTCAAGGGCTTTACAAGTGAATGTTTCGTAATGCTGTGCCTCGTGGTCATACAGTTTGTAGGCCTCATTGAAAATCTTTCCACAATTTGGAAACATGCACCTAGCTTTAAATAAAGTATGCTCTTTCTTGTGTACTAATAGTTCTGTGTTGGAGAGGAAGCTGGCCTTGCAATTTAACTGAATGCAAACATAAGGCTTGACACCACAGTGGACTTGCAAATGATCATTAAGGTGGCTGACGCTGACAAAATGGCGACGGCAGTACTGGCACACAACCTTTTTGCTCTGCATCTCCAGGAAGCGCTTGGCCTCGTCATTATCCCCATGTGCTTTCACGTGTGAAAGTAGATTTTTCAAAAACTTGAATCCCTTCCTGCAGTTAACAACAGGACATGTGTTTTCTTCTTTCCCAAAACCACAGCTATTGGTGTAACCTGCTGCGGTATGAGGCAATTCTCCATGGTCTTGGGAATCCATTTCTTTAGTTGAAATGACATTTTCTGTGTTTGCTTTCAATGCTGTAAAAACAGGAGCTGATGCTTTATGGTTACCCAACTTCTTACTTGTTTTCATTGCTGTAAGCCTTTCTTTGCATGAAAGCTTAACGTGTGATGTAACATGAGGAACTAATGTGTCTTTTGAGGTAAACGTTTCTGTGCATATTGGACAGCTATATAGTCCATCTTTTAGATGAGTCTGTGCATGTCGCACAATCCTATGACCAAGGAACTCCTTATCACACAACACACAGTACTGCATATAGGCCTGCCAGTTTCTAAACCTTGCGGATATGAAACCTTTTTCCCTTAATTTCTTTATCTCCCTGTTTTTCTGTTTCCTGTCAGTTATTTCATTCAGTTCATTGGTGGTATCCACAAAGCAGTCCATGACATCCCTGAACTCCTCTGGACCCTGGTTAGTGTCCTCCCCATCGGGGGGCTCAGGACCCTCACTGTCATTTAGCAAGTCAATGGATGACACAATGGAGGCCTCCTCGCCCATAAGAGCCAGACACTGACGCTTTAGTGTCTTCCAGTCCCAAAACTCTGGGTCAAAAGGCCAGTGGGTTTTGAACACCAGCAGGAGTTCACAGCGTAGCGAGTTGGGCACGGGCATGTTTTGCTCTTCTAGTTTCTGGTCTGGTTCATTGTACAGAGTCTCCACTGCATAGTAAGAGTCTACTGTGGGTTCCAGAAGAAACTCTGTTAACTGACAGGCCCGTTTCACCTCTAAATCGGTCGGCAGCAGACAGGATATGGTTTTACAAATAGTGGCCTTGGTGTTCCCATCACCTGCCTCCATCTGTAGAGCCCTTATGCACATTTCGATACATGCGGGCAGTCCATTGGTGTCCATCTATAAAAGATAAGAAAAAAAAAATCGATACAGGTATATATACAATATTTAAACTTTATTTTCAACTGATAATAAACGAGCCCTCTCTACGAAGTATGATTATACTAACTATTTCCCATATTCTGATTGTTACCTCACCTCTGATTGAATGACCTTAATAAAGAACAGGATGTGGAAGACTGTTCTACACAGCAAAGACATTTGACGACATTTATCCAGGAAGTTCTGATCCGAAGACTCCAGCCTCTTCAGCAGTTTGCTCCAAAACAGTGTCAGCTCCCTGTGAATGGAATGGAAAAACATGATATACTGTAATCCTCAGTGGCAGCTGGCCAATAGAGGGCTCAATGGCTAGTGCTGACCTCAGTGGTGAAAAGAGATTTAAATTTTTCATTTTTAAAATGAGTATAAAAAAGATAAACAAGAATAATTACTTATTTTAAGTGTGTGTGTGTGTGTGTTTAAAATTCTCTCTCTCTCTCTCTCTCTCTCTCTCTCTCTCTCTCTCTCTCTCTATGTTTGGGCCAACAAAATAAGTATCTTTCAGATTCGAGGACCCTAATTGGCTAAATATATGTCACTATGTGCATATCTTGTGCAATTGGCTGCACTGCTGCACTGACTGGGCAATGTTTCCAACACCACAGAAGAGAGATTGAGAGAGAGAGGGGATGAACAGGAATCAAATATTCGACCAAATTAATTAACAGAGTGCATCTTTGGGGAGACGTAAAACGAGTGTCCCGACTCTCTGTGGTCACTAAACATTCCATGAAACTTCTTTAAAAGAGTAGGGGGGCTAACACCGGTGTCCTAGCAAAATTTCCAATCTATATCTATCATGCCCACCTAATCATCCTCTCAGCTTCTAATTAGCTCATTTATCTCCTGTTCTGTCCCTTCTGGCTCTTCAGTAGTTCTTCAAAACCAATGTGCAAACCTGGTGCAAAATGGCTGCCATGGTATCAATAAATAAATACATATGTTAGGTTATGGTTTTCTTACCAGGCACAGTATGTGTCTTCTTGGAGCAGCTGACGGGTCAGGAAGGCAGAGCATAAGCCAAAGGCTCCCCTCTCATCCCCTTCAGACTCTAAGTTGCAGATCATCTCCAGTGCATCACGGCAATCCACCTTGGAGAGCTGTGCAGAGAAACATTTTGTATGGGCTTGTTAATCTGAAAAGATTTATTTCATGTGTTAAATGACAGACAGTTAATCGCACATTCTAAAACAAAAATAAACTCTCCAAGAAACACAGAATAATATTTTGTTATCTGGATGCAATATTTGTAGCCAATCCCCTGACAGCTAACGGAATTAGTGGACACACATCATTTGCTAAACCTTTTAATTCAAGCAGCTTTGAAAGGAATAAAAGTTAGCCATTCTAAATAAGATAACAATGTTTTATCCCAAAGCCTAATTCAAAAATAATTTCTCAAACTTCATGTCTGTGGTGTTGAGCAATTGTGTATTTGAATCAGATATCTTTCAGAGAAAATGTTTTTCATGGAGTAGTCTGCCCTCTTGTGGATGCAGAGGTATAAAAAAAAGTTAGACTCACAATGTGGTGATCAAGTTTTGGGTCTAAATTTTAAGCTGTTCCCATACAAAAGTGACAATAATATTGTATAGGCACACTGTTACATTATATTGGGTGGGGAGATACGGACACAAAGTCTTGATAATGCACACACGTGTAACATAAATAAATACAAGAATTGTGCGATCGTCACTTGAGTTAAATTACCTCCTCCATTAATGGTTCCTGCTCCGAGATGGCACACAGGCAGACAAGGTGCGTCTGCCTGAAGTACCCTTTCCTTCCAAATTCAGGATCATCAGCACACACTTTTGCCAGCAGGACAGCCTTATCAATGTGGTTTTCCTTGATAAGTTGCTTTATTCGCATCTCCAGCAAAACGGGTCCCTCCTGTGCAAGGAACTCGGGTACTGTAAATAAAAGAACATATCTTAATTTGACTTAATGTTATTGGCTTATTGAACAATTTAAGAGTGCATACAATTGAAGCATGTTAGATTTCATATTTATGAAGACATTAGTTAATAATATTTACACCACAATGAATAATTAACGGTTCATTGATAAGTTTCGTTACTGCCTGAACTAAAAGATGTACATGCCAAATTTCATCTTAATAGTTATATGTTCACATTATTCACATTGGGTACAGGATAATAAGTATAAAATTGAAGGACACATTTGCTCATCACACTTATACTGCAAACAAAAGAATTACAGTTATGATTTTGAGATCATTAACATTACAGCACCACAGCAATAGGTTTAATGTTAGTGTTAAAATATTCATTGGTGCTTTGTAAACACATTTTGGTCCTTTAATTGTTCACAAAGTTATGTTACAACTCACCATGCTCGATCTGTGGGTTCTCATTGGAGAGAAGCCTGAGCAGGGTGCTGTTGGTCCACACACCCCTTTCTTGAGCCAGGGCAGACAGCAGAGACAGCTCAGCAATGCCCCTCTCCTGCAGCTGGGAATGTGCAGACTGTAACAGATGGGGGGAAATAAATCATTCCAAAATTGCACAAACATATTTAATGGATCACTACTCGGTTTTGAAACTTAACTGCTTGTAGATTGGATAGATTCTCTCATGGATTACCAACTGGCATTCTGAGTAGAATTTCAGCTCTAGATGGATTACGTGTGGTCAGGTTTATTGACCTGGTCCTCTATTAGTACCTGAAAAATTATGTCCTTAGACTCGCAAGCTACCCTAGTTCTTCCTCTTCTATCGTCTCCTAAAGGTCATCTTCACTCATTTTGACAGCTGTGCAGCAGAAACATGAGCTTGGCTGACATACAATAGCCTTGGGGGAGCTTATCTGACTCAGATCATGTTAACTATCTTTTTTCAATCTGGGAAGAGTTTTCTCTTACTATAGACATTCATCAACAAGGGTGGTGTAAATGGTGCTCCCTCCCAGGTACACTTTTACACGTTGTTGAAACATTGATGGTGCAGGTTTAAAATGGTTTCTGTCCCTGGCGTACCGACTCATGTCACTCCCTGATTATTTGCCCTTTACCTGGACAGACGTCTGGAATTTTATCCACAAGGCTTCTGGAACATCTCTCTTCAGTGATAGTAACAGCTCCACAAAACTCCTACGCAATTGAATAAACAGAGAGAAAATAATTAAACCAGAAACACACAAATGTATCACTTAAATGTCTACTTAAACTGTGTTTTTAAATTTCATTTTCAGTGTATGTTTTTAGGTTACAGACCAAATGTGATTTTTGTTTTGACAGAGCTTATGACTGAAGAGGAAAAAATGAATGGAAGGTAAAAAATGATAAAGGAATGCAAGATTACAATTGTATATGTGATTATGACTTTATGTGGAAACAGTAGCTTAAAGGAATAGTTCAACATTTGGGGAACTAGGAGGAACTTATCCTAAGCCAGGCTACATTTATCTACCTTCTTATCTAAATAACTGATTATTGGACGTACAATCATAACACTATCGATCATTGCGTCTATCTATGGGTAAGGAACATATCTTAATTCCCAAAACGTTGAACTATCCCTTTAAATAACATGCATCTAATAATCCTTGTCAACAAAAGTACTTACAGTGAAAGCCTTTCAAGTACAAGGGGTGTACTTTCACACTGTGCAGAGAGGTAGATTGAGGCCTGAGCATAGCTCAATAGGGCCACAGTGTACACCTCTACCAAGGGTAAAGGATCCTCTTCTGTCCTCCAGCGACCTGCATACTCTAACAACGTCTGCAGAGATAGAGACACAGGTATGAATAGGCACTTCACAACCACTAGTGGTGACTAGTGCCAGTAGTATTAGAAAAAAACTAAAGAAGAGGGTTAAAAAAGTCTTCCTCCTTGCATTACTCGGTGCTGACCCAGTCAGAGGAACAACGTTGTTTAATTGTTACAATGGAGAAACTGTGCCTCTTTGGTGGAACTTGAAACAAGAAGGATGATGAATATGTAGCCTATGCTTTCTGCCTTAATAGCAAATAGGAATTAAAGGGTTAATATTACTGCTATACTCCATTTTAAAAAAATACAAAATTCCAATATCGGTACCTAGACAACCACCGCCAATAACATGAACAGGTTCTAGAATACTTTACAAAAACATTCATCAGTCCATAAGATCCTGGCAGAAGGGTAAAATTCACCTGACCCTCATTGTTTAAGTCTATACTGGCCTACAGTAAGTAAAAGTTGCCTATGCGATCTATTTCAATTTCATAAGGTAAGCATGTCAACAAAATAAGTAAGCCCCTCAAACAGCGTTTTGCAATTTATCAGGCTAAAATCTGTGTGCTTTTTAACATGAAAAAGCAAAATGTTCTGAAAATGGAAAACGGGTCAAACATTGTCAAATGCCTACAAGAGGTTCCATTTTCAGTATAGCAGCACACACAGAAAGTCCATTAATCACCCAGCATAGTAAGATATCCCAGCTGTTAAGACATAGTTAGGGATCAAAGAGCTCATGTTTCATTTCAGTTGGAGCTCTCAGGCTGTCAGCTGTCAGTTCCACATCTCATCCAAGCTATGGATGCCCACCATGAACTTATGAACAGATAAAGTAACGCACCAGAAAAAAAATGTGATAGGCCCATATCGGCCGATAAAATCTATCGGTTGGGCTCAAATATTTAACGGTTGCAAAATAGTAACTCGAATCAACCTGTGTTCAGTTTATCATCTACCCACTGTCAGTAAAAATAGAACATGTCGAACAAATGTTTTTTACACCATGGGAATGCATTTGATACATTTTAGTATTAAATTAATCTCCAAGTGTCTTTCTGTAATTTATAATCTCTTGTGATTGCCAAAGAAACAGGTTATCAATTGTTTTCTTATCAGTTTCATTATGTATTCTAACCTTAACATGGTGAATAAAGAGGGACTTTGCCCAGTAGAAACTGGAATGTTTACACCAGTCGACAATAAAGATGGCTGACTGTCATCTGGCTGTCTACTGCCTGTCAAATTAGAAAACAGACCGGTTTTGGTTAAGCCGACTCATAACCCATTTATTGCTACCCACAATACTGGGAGCAGCACAGTATGTTTCAAATGTCTACCTTGACAGCATTCTGAAACCAGAGAGCTTTTGGGAAGAGGTCACTATGACATATCGCTGCTGATTGATTGATCAAAATCGCAATGTCAATCTGTCCAAGCAAACTAAATGTATGTATAGTTGTGACACCCAAAACAAGTTACCATTTATTTAGTTTCCTTGTTGAGGTATCCACTTTTTAGGCTCATAAAGGCATGCTGTATTTTACTCTGATTTGTCTCCCTTTGTCTACTGCAATGATATGATCATGGAGAAAATAAACCAGATAGGTAGAAGAAAAAAGACTGACTAGAATTCCAAGGCTACTATCAGGAAGTTTAAGGCCCATGGCATTGCGCCATACCTCAAACATTTTTACTACAAATGAAGGAAGTTGAACAATAATTGCTTCAAAGAAAAGAACATACCCCTTTTAATCAAACAGAGGAGACTGATTGATATTTTGGGTTTACTGTGCTGTCCCTGGTTGCTTCGAATGTGCGCTTTGAATAACCCCATCTGGAAATTACCAGGCCATTTTGGAGCGCAATGTTAAACCCAGTGTCAGATAGCTCAGTCCTTGTCAAATTTCATGGGTCTTTCAGCAGAACAATGACAGCTGCCACCCTTCAAAAGGCACCAAGGAACGGTTAAAGATAAGATGCTCGACTGTTCTGTGGCGGCCACCAGTTCGGAGAAAGCACCGTTCAAATCTGGGACAATTATAGCAGAGTCAAAATGCCAGTAAAGAGGAGCAGGAAGCTTGTTCATATAACTAAAGAATATATTAATTGCAGACAGTACTTTAGGCCAAAGGTAGTTACCAAATTTTGAGTCTAGGTATCATCTTGTAAATGCTTCCTTTTTTTAGTGACTGAAAAAATGCAACCAATTCTGAAGCAAAACTAAAGTTTACTTTATATAAACTAAATAATTTTGGAGACAAAATACCATGGTCAACTTCATCATCAGGAAAACAATGGGGTTAATACAAGACACTGACTGCAAATAATTTTAATACATCAAATGAGCACCTTTGGCAAGGGACTCAGGCCTGCATTGAAGCCCATACACACAACTTTGATCTTGATATTCTTCATTTCGATTGATATTGTGCAGATCAATAAGGTTGAGCAACCCTGTTCTGTTTTTATAGATCTATTATACGCCAACTATTCATCTATACTTTCACAATCGGGAATCCAAAAAAAAAAGAAGTTAAATCTGAAATAATAATAGCATATGAAAGGTATTTTCAAATGAGGAAACCAAACGCAAACTATTGCAGTTATTACAGTCTGAAAACTAACAAGTGCGATCTTCAAATGTATTATATTAAAATTTAAGTCTACCAACAAGCATCTTTAAACTATGCATTTTTTTAGATTTAAGCGATCTTAAGTAGGCGATATAATTTACAATAAGGACTCCTCCTCCCTTTTAAAATTAGTCCCTGACCAATCTGCTCTGTCTGACTGTTTAATCAAGCAAACTGACGTAAAACAACATGTAATTGTAATCCCTTGAAGATTTACAATGAAATCAACGTCTTCTTGATTTCCGTGATACGTATATCAAACATATCAATATAAAAACAATACCAGGAAGCAAATCAGTAAATCCATTAGCAAAACGAAAGACGTATTGATACGTGTACGCCCATGCCATGGTCATAGCCATAGGCCTGCAAATGCTGCATAGCAATAGCAGATTGGCTAGCTAACATGGACAGAAGAGGAATATAATACGCTGTCACATTATTATTATTTACGCATAAATGCTTAAGCATTAAAGTTAATTGTCGTTTGCAAAAGTAAACATTTCCAGGTAAGCTTTTAAAGTTTACTATCCTTGACTAATAACAGTATGGCCAACTAACTACTAGCAATAAGCCCCTGAACAGATGACAGGAGTTACTTGATTTCTCTAACCAGGTTTCCCTGGTGCTGCTGGAGCTTAACATTTGTGCACATTTCCATTGGCCAAAATGCATAACCCCGCCCATAAGGACTTCGCTAGCTTTACAAACCGTGCGCGCTTAGAATCTCCGGTTTTGTGTTAATGCTAGCTAGCATTAACTGAGAGAGCAAAGATGCTTACCTGACAGAATGCTTGGCAATACTGAGATGAAGCCTCGGCAGGAGAATCTGAACTGTCTCTCAGCACAGTGGACAATTCTTGCAATTGTTGTCTTAGTTTCTCAATTATTGCAGTGGTACCGTTTTCAGAGCAACGGTCTTGCTCGGCCTCTTCGTCCGCCATCTTCACATCCTACTTCAGCGCGTACCAACCTAATGCGTACTTCGCAGCAAATGCCCCCTACTGTCCTGACTGAACAGCGTAAACAAGTTTGCGGTCAATGTCATGGTTAGACTTGACATGATTATGTGCTGGATATTCTCATAATTTCTTACTCATATATATATACAGTATATATATGTATATATAGATATATATATATATATATATATATATATATA
>JAVQIZ010099999.1:0-10604 GCA_036023535.2 Galaxias brevipinnis | reverse complement strand
TTATCTGTTATGCCCTTTTTAGGTGTTTCCTGTTTACGTTATCAGCTGAGTTTGACCATCTCAACCTTGTTACCCCACTGGGCCTTCAGCTAGTTTGGTTTACCTTTTTCTCACAATTCATAGCTGTGAGACAGATTTATATGTCAGCATTTGGTTGTAGGATCCTATACGCGCAGGTAGCGCTAATACATAGACATTTCAAAGCAATGCCACACAACCAACTCTGAAGTGTATTGACAGGACAAACCTTCTAGCCCCATCTAGCTGCAAGGTATGACGGCAGTACACTGATGAAAACTAATGTTGTAATTCTCCTCGGATATTGCACCTGACAATTAGATTTAGATGTCTTATACGGGGGCAATGTGCTCGTTGGGTAACTGAGTTAGCTTGTGTGTTATTGCTTTACTTTCCACCCACGAGGACAGTTTCAGCAGTGCTAATCATTAACATCTGTGGGAGGGGTTTAAGTGGGGTTGACTGTTTAGCATGGAGCCAGCCCGTTGTTATCTAGCATTGAGATGACCGTGACGCCAGTTTAGGACTTTTTTATAAAAAAAAAGTCAAATAAATCAACTAAATTGTTATACATAAATATTGTTACATAGAGGACTGATTTAAAAAGATAATTTCCTGTGAAAAGGCAAACATTTATTTGTATTCAAATGTTAACTGGCATTGTTTGTACAGAAGAATAACCAAATAATGACCCTGAAATGCTAAAAGGGCTACTATTAATAATACGACAAAACCACAAAAACATACTTTAATGGATGTCACATTCTTCAGCATTGTGCAAAACCACTCCAGGGGCTAACTATCTTAGTGCAACCTGTGAATAGAAAACCCCTATCACTTTTTTCTCCCCCATAGCCACAAGTGAAATGCAAACTAAGTGTCAGTCTGTTGTCTCTTCTCAAAGCATGGATAGTAGTGTGGGAGACAGCCTTTCCCTGAACTGTCTCAACCTTTCCCCCGAACACACCGCCTCAGGAGAGGTGGATAAACACGGGCCTGAAACGAGCTTCTGCCGACAGCGTCTCCCAGTTAAAAACACACCCGAGGTGGCAGCCGGGTGTTCCTAGAGTCAAACGCCCTTTTAATCTCGGTGGCAGGCGTGCGCAGAGGCGCGCTACGCCATGCCGTCCCTGGCACGCTGAAAGCTGTTTTAATCATGCTCACGATGTGTGAAGTGGTGGCGGGGCATGGGCTCAGGAGCTGGAAGGGGGGGGGGGGCAGTTTGTGTATGTCTACAAAGGCGCTGCCGGGAAAAGGTAGGATAATGCCAAGGTAATGAGACTTCTCGTTATAAAGCCAAGTGGGAGACTGTGGAACACTTTGTTATTTTCTCCGCCCCAGACTCGGAAGGAGGTGGGTTCCCATTCCCCGTTTTGCGTCCCCCCCACACAGACAGGTAAAGATTGGGGTAATTATGTGTGTGCCCTTTAAGGCGGACGTCCTCCTGCCTCACCTGACAGAGTGTGGCAGGAGGGCCTATTACTCAGAGCTGGAAGAGGCAGGATGGGCTGGATGACCGCAGTGCACACGGGTGGACCTTAGAAGTCCAACATCCACACAACACTCAGGGATACGGCCCACAGATCCGTATCGTTAGGTGTTGGCCATGGCCTGGATCTGTTTCATGTTATCTCACACAGTGATGGGCTGCTCTGCTGTCAAGGGGTTATATACCATTCATTCACCCGTTCAATAACCTATTCAATTTGGCCATATCCTTTTGAAATGGGATGGAATAATTGTTGTTATACAATTATTGTACTTCTCCGAGATGTGTCATTGTATGTACGTTTATGCCCCAACCAAAGGCACTGCACATTGACACCCTATTATGCTTTGGCCCTGAATAGAGCTTCTATGGCGATGTCATAAACTACCCCTGACCTGAAAGGATATGCGCTCTATTTTTCTGAACGTCTCTTGTTTGTGTTGACGATGGAGGGCTTCCTCCTTCAGAATGCCACACCGTCATCAGTCTTTGAACTAATTTGGCCGGGCCAGATTCCTGTGCTCATGGCTTGATTATGGAGACAATTTAAATGAGACATAATGTGTTGAACAGAAAGGGTCAAGAGTTCGTTGTAGCAGTTGAAGAAGTAATTGAAACTGCATCAAGTGAAGAAAAAGGAAGCCGAAAGGTCAGATGAAATGCCGCACATAGTTACTCTGTTCTTTAATTATATGATGTGATGTTTCTATATATGTAAAAATAAAAAAACAGGTTGCTTTCTTATGAAGGTTCTGAAAAGTTATGTAAAACCACCTGCCACAAACACCACAAGTTAATCTAAGTGTTGCTGTTCTTTATAGCACATCTATATAAATGAACATATTCAGATTCACACAAACTTACATAATCAAATTGATTATATTAAGAGAAACCCTCTAACACTGTGGGCCTTGGCAAATGGAGGCAAGCCTTTCCAGCCACTGTGCAACAACCAGAGACTCCCTATTCAGACTAAGCAGACAATGTTTGCCAGCTTAGCCACAATATATTGTTGCTCAAACTGTTTTTTTTTTTACTATTTAAATAAATTCAGGCTTGGGCATATTCATTTCTAAAAACAAATGCTGATGCCAAGCTTTTATTGGAGGAATCATGTGGTTTTTAAAAAATTTATAAATACAGCAAAAAAAACATTCATATTTAAATCTAATTCCATAGTGGTCAACCCAGTCTAAGTGGATTAGTTTTAGCATATAATGAGATACATATAACTATAATAGCTTAGGATGTGATTCACGGTATGCTCTTTGGGTGTAGTAAACGTCATACCATTTGTGTTGACTAGGCTTCCCAGTGTCTCTATGATCCTTTGATCACTTTGATGGTTGGATTTGTGGAGGACCCTAACAGCATTATGTCAACGGAACATTGTAATCTTTATACTTTTTTAACAGGCAAAGAAAATGTGTTTCTTCGGGGCATAACATCCCAAATTTACATTTGAATAAAACCAGACTAAATTAATTTAACTATCATATATACGCAGCTCATGTTCATAGAGTTTAGCCAGATTTGATGAATGTGTGGCTAAATATACTGAACTAGCATTGGGCCAACTCGGGTCAAATATATAACCATTAATATTTTGCAGCTATTTCAAGGATGCAATCAGAGCATATGTCATTTATTAAAGGAGAAAGAAAATGGTGAATGGATAATGAGACCGGCAGAGTCTTAAACGTCTTGATCCTGAGTATAATTTGCTCTTTCCTTCGGTTGACTCAAGTGGGAAGCTCTCAATCAAAGGTTAAAGTGAAATAAACTTTGTTCAAAGAGCTTTCACAGAAAATTCAGGACGAGCGGAGGAAGGCTGGAAAGAAACGGAAAAGAAAAAAAAAACTAATTATTTTCTGCCTTTATCACATCAGTTGCTACAAATAAGACACACTTCTGAAAGGGGGACACAGTTTGGTTTTATAATTGCTGTTTTTACCACCTGCCGTTTCAACGAACATTCACTGTGACTTTTCCTTTTCGGTTTCGATACCACTTGAATTTGAGATAATCAGTCCTGTGTCCAATTACAGTCACCATTTCTGCAGAAACAAAAAGGTGAATGAATAATGACGAATAAATGACCATGAAAAAATACAACTTGCACTATCTTTTTCCATTTGCCATGGATATACAATTTTCAAGTTTATTGTTTAAAAAAGTCTCCTAGATACTTTCTTAAATGTTGCTATATTTTTGAAATAGTGTGATAGAATAAGTAGAGGTTCTTTAGCTGTGTTGTAGTTTTACAGTTTTACTTACCTTTCTTAAAAAAGGAACTAAAAACTGTTTATTTAAGATGTTCTGATATTATATTGATTAGAGAGAGCATGGCTTACATGACAGACACCTGGATGGACTTATTGACCACTGTAGTGAATTGACACAGGTTCTCAGCACTGTACAAAACCAAGCCATTTGACGTATTAGTCAAATGGTACTACATCGATATTTTGAATGTATGCATGTAGCCGCTCTTAAATGGAGCCTGGCACTGGGTAATATCTTTTATGAAACACATATAATACTGCACATCAATCATATGTGTGGTGAAAAGTGAATGTGCCACTGCTTTATATTCCAAACACAAAAGCGGTGTGTGTAACCAGGCACAGATTAGATAAAACATAGAGAATAGACTGCACTGGGTGAAAGAAAGCCTTAAGCATAAACAACTACCACTCTTTACTTAGAAATGGACAATAAAAGCAAACACACACACACACACACACACACACACCAGTCAATATGCTCAGATGAAGCAGAGCCAGTATTACAATAGCAGGCCGTACATCACCCTCTATGTGAGCGTGTGTGGTGCAACAACAGAGCTGGGGAAAGAGAGGCAAGAGGCTGTCACTACTGTGGCTTCAAGAGAATGTATGGTGCTAATGAGGAAAAATGTACTTCACCTCCTTTAACCTGTCAATGGTTTTGATTAGGTTTTAATATTTCATAATTAAGCTATTTGCGGATGTCTAGGTTTTATTGTCATGCCCCTTCAGTAATTTGGTTCTAAGGACAGTTAAGGGAAGAATGGAAAGGCGATGAAGGTGTGAACATGGTGGATCTAGCTGGTAGACAAGAAAAAGGAAAGCATTGCTCACAAAAAACGTATTTATTAAAAACAAATATACACATTAACCTTTCAGGCTTGTTCTGAATATATATCTATTTCTATATCTATATGTTTCTCAAGAACACAATGCCAATGTTACAGCATAGATGCCCGGCAGCTATATGATACAAAACATACAACCTACAAACCAAGGAAAAATCTTGCCAAAGCAATGAGAATGAGAAACGACACAACAAAGCGATTCTATTAAAAAGCCATCTGAACGTTAATAAAAGTAGTGATTTGATTATAATGTCCTATCCCAGCACCCAGGGGCGCAGGTTCAAGTGGTTTTTATTTTTATGCCCCTCCATCACAGGGAAAATGAAAAAGGAGGTGGACGAGGGGTGAGAAAGGAAACATAAAAACTATTGCGGCATTTTTCCATCTTTCCGTTAATGGGATTTGGTAGCTATTGCCGATGTGGCTTTAGCCAGAGCATTATTTGTTGTTGGAAGCGATGGGCAGATGTGATAAAACCCATCCACCACAGGGTCGTAGAATCTTTCACATAATGGGCCTACCTTTCCTCTTTCTCACTCTATTTCCCCATAACTCAATTTGCCTTCATCACCTGTTGCCAATAATGGTGGGTAGATGTTGGACAGGATCAAACGAACACAGTAACATTAGTACTGTAGATACAGAGGGATCGATGGAAAGTTAGGCTACTTTATTAAATGAACATTTAAATACATTTCAGTTAAAAAGACAATATTCCGATAATACTGTAGAACAAATTGTGCTCTTCAATTAAATAGATAGAATTAACCCCCCCTCTCCTCCTACCCCCTGACCCCCACCAAAACCCATCCATGATGTTCTCAAGTGGGTTTAAGGGTTCTCAACGGTTTAAGGGGCAAAAACAAGGATATGTATACCGCTGATAAAGTGATGTTTTTCCCACCATACCGTTTAGCATGCTGCAGGGATGAAGAATCCATTTCCGTTCCTGCTGCCAGAGGGGGAGGGGTCAGCTTATGCTGAAAGTGAGTGACACGGCCACGACTCGGACCAGACCCCGGGGCTGTCAGCCATTTACAGCCCCAGTCCCCACAGGACATTACAGGGACGGGGGTGTCACTTAGCCCACTGACACCCGTGACAGACGCCCACGGATACACTCCTGTCTCCGGCTGAACGTGGAGGGAAAAAGAGAGACAGATAGTGTGTGTGCGTGTGTGTGTGTGTGTGTGTGCGTGGGGAGGGGGGTGGGTGCTGGAAGAGTGACGGACAATTACATGCTGACCATGTCCAGGTCTGTCAGAGTGTCTACAACGAGGAGCCGTTTTTGGCACTGTAGTCCACAGAGGTCCAGGTAATGGACAGGGATATCCAAAACGAGCTTGTACAGTATCTATGGTACGTGTGATTGACAGCTACAAATGAGCTGTTGAAGGAAAGCATGAGCCTGTACAGCCACTTTAGCCCACTAATATAGCACACATTAACTAGCGAACAACATCGGAGAGAAAAGACAGAACTTTTTGAAAGTAGCCATAAAGTGAAGAGCCTTCAGGCAAACTGACTTGCATCATATGACCTCAGTGTAACCCTGGCGTTTGATGTGTTTGGCAATATTTTCACTTTTCTGTTCCACTTTTTCGATTAGCCCTTGAATGCCAGCAGTATCTCCTTGTGTGGAAGACAAAAAAAAAACATAAAATAAAAAAAAATATATATCATAATAAGCCAAACATGTGATTTGGATTAATGCTTGTCAAAGCAGGTTCCGCAACATGAATATGGTTGCTATAAAATAACCATTGAGGCATTGTAGGACCCTACTAACTACTACCATACTAACTAACTAACCCTTCTAACCAATTATATAGATTGTACAGGACTAAAGTTTATAATTGTTTATAAAAGGCTTGTGACGCCCTATGTATTAGGTAACGTAACACTGAATGAACAAAATGTAATGAGCGGTCAGTTTGTCCAATTCTAGAATACGAGTGCTGCCTAGCAACCCTAACGATAGTCGTTTGGCATCTTGTGACTCTATAAAATGTATTTAGTAATTTGGTCTTGAAAATACAATAACCGTTATAATCACCCGTGCAAAACTCTACAATTTATTTCCAATCTCTTTTTAGTAAGTTATTTATGTATTGCTAAATTTTGAAAATTCACTTTAGAGGAGATTAATATCATCGGGATGAGAAAATTGCACAACCATTAAATTGGATTCATTCCTATTATTGGTTGTAGTTTGAAGTTGGTTATTTATCATCGGATTTACAGGCTGCACACACAATGGTGTGCTTAAAGACGTTGGCAGTATGAAAAGCAGAAAGTTTCAAAGAAACGTGTTTTTTTTTTTCTCCCTGGAAAGGAAGTCCTGCTAGACTATATTTCTGAAGGTAAAGGTTGAGAGAAAATAAAGGTAATATTTCCTTTAAAAAAAAGAAAAAGAACTTTCGATTATTAACCCCTTTAGTGTATTTACAGTATCGATTTGTCTCCAAACATGTATGTGCCATTGGCATGCTCTATCTTGCACGTCACTGCAAGTCCAGAAGAAACCAAAATTGATTTCTTTAGTTGAAAGGGAACGTTGCTCCTTATCAACCTACACATATTTTCATACAGTCCCAATCACTCAGTAGGGGACATTTGCCTGGGACATAGCACCTCCATTTCAAATGATTTTGTGACCATTCAGCGGCAAAGAAAGAAAGGAAGCGATTACACCAAGGTTCTGGTTTAATGCAGCATTGATTTGGCAAAGTAACTTCAGGACATCCATGAACTAGATACTTAAAAATGAATAGAGGAACAGTGCCTTAAGTGAATTTAAAAATGCAGGAATAATTACACACATTTTGCAAACTAATTAAGGAGCAGTGAACTTTTTGGCCCCTCGTTTTTATTCTCCCAGTGATTAGAAATCATATTTCATATGTCCCACTAGTCATTATTAATTTCTCTTTTGCCAATGTACTGTAACTGCTGCTCAATCCAAGACGAGACAAAAATGGACCTGTGACATCAGAGGTGGAAAAAAAAAGAGAGCTCCGGTTGCTATTTCAAAGTCATCTTATTAATAGTAAAAAAAAAAGTCTGTCTTGCAAGAAGTATAGGCATTTTTATAATTCAATGGCTGTAATTTATGTATATATAATAGATCTGTGCTAATGTGACCACTAGCACCATTGGGGGAAGGAAGTGTCCTCGGAGAGGAAAACGTGGAGAAGGAATTAGATCGGGAATATTAGGGTCCTACGACCAGCTGCCACAGGGAGAAGCATCCCGCAATGTTTTTATGCTCCCTATCGGAACATGGCACTGTAAACGCAGCTCGCTCCAGCTGCTGACAAAAAAAAACTAAAAACAATGACATAGGCAACAATGCCCCAAAATATATCAACATTGTCTTCTCCCAAAGTGACACACAACGGCAGCTGTAGGCTGCCATGCTTTCACAAGATTACTGGTCTGTGAAGGCTGTGAGCACTCCACTGACAAGGGAGAGGGAGAAAAGAAAAATGCTATCGCATCCATCTGGCTGGCTGAGTTTTAGAGAGGGGTGTGTATATGTGTGTGAGGGGGGGTTACTTTTGTCTGTTTCTGTGTGTAAGTGTGGGTATTTGTTTGCGTGTGTGTGTGTATGCCGAGTAGGTGCAGGTGCAACAAGGCTCGGCAAGAGTGAATGTGGAAGCACTGGCAGGACTGTATCTGTCAGCGACTGTCATCATCTAGCCTGATGCTAATCAATGGCTCACAGCAGTCCCTCAGGGACGGAGCAGCACACACACACAAACACAAACACACACACACACACACACACACACACAGAGAGACACACTGGCGCACAGTCAGACAAATGAATATGTGCAACACCGCACTCACGCACACGTCCGTACATCCACTTAAAAAAAAAAAAAAAAGTCTCGGACTGAAATGAAAGCAGCCAGGCGTGGCACGAGACACATGGTGTGTATGAAGCAGCACTCTAGAGGTCTGCACACCCAGATGGTGGACCCAGCAACTTCAGACTCTTACATTACATCCACCACCAAGCTAATAATTCAAGTTATATCATCGGATTGCAATGGTTCATTTGACCGCTATTAGAACGTCTTCATGGGCCTAATTTGACGTGCCCTTTTTTTTTTACACAATGGGTTGGGCTGGCGGCAAGAAAAATCTCACAGCTTTTCATGTTAACGTTGGTCAGCATGCTGTGTCTGCCTTTTCCGCGTGTGTGTTTTATATGTACGCGTGGCTTAGCACCACAAAGGAGAACAACGGACAGTGTTAAACACTTCCATTTATCCACTGGTGTTAAGCAAGCTTGGCCTGAGGCTATTCACTGCTACTTAGCATAAGCTGAGACAGTCTGGTGGCGTTCTATTCAGGTCAACGCCGTAGGACCTTAATTGTAATATTAACATATTCCTTAAGTATTGGATAATCTTTGGCAGTGTCTAGGATCAGGAAATTAGAAAAAAGTGGAAGTCAAGAAGAAAGTTATTTTGCTATCGAACAGACCATACTAAAAATAAATAAACAAAGATAGATGTTGTGGCTGACTATCTTGGCAGCAAGAAAGATATAATAAACCTTTAATAAACTTTTTTGACGCCAGAACAACAACACCTAAATCAATGTAACACAGTTTAGACGCAGCCAAACAGAATAAATAGATAATATAATTTTGGCCTGTTGCGGTTCACCTCAGATATCCTCCGTGGGGGAGGGGATGATGTAATCACGTGGGGACAAGTTGGCACACAAAGCCAGAGACCTGAGGCGGACCACTGGAGGCGGGCCAGGAGTCCGGGTGTGAATAGGGAGCGTCACCGCCTGAGCTCCAGGCTCACCGCTGGGCCTCCTTATGGCGGCGTCTTCCCAGATGAAGAAACCAGGAGGGACCCTAATATCTCCAGCTCTCCTTCCGAGGCGACGGACCTGCGTGATGCATGGGCGGCTGAGCACGGGCGTCGAGGAAAGTCACAAACAGGTGGACGCGTTGAGAAACGTACACGCTCGGACAGACGCACACACATTTCTACAGGAACTTAATGACACACAAATAGGATTTTCGTCGAGAGGCTCCAAACTCCAGACTATCCACTGTCAGGACGAAGCTCCGCAGCTGTTTCAATCCAACTCTACTAATGATGTGCCTTGGCTACCAGAAACTGTATCTTTTTCTTCTCGTGTGCCGTTCGATTCCCATCAACCCCTACCCTTCATTAACACTCTGGAGTAGTCAACAGACACGAGGGCAGATGCCAGCAGCCTTTTAGGAGGATGAAGCGATATTAACCATTTAACCGCAAAAAGCACTCCACCAGCCAAGCAGGAGGCACAGCGAAGATCACAGCCTTTCCCTCGTTTTGTCTCAGATGGAAACCTTGGGGAAGATCATGGAGCAGTTAGCGATTTCTGTGGGGTGTCTTTCAGAGAGTTTTCAAAGGATCCGTAGTCTAAGTTGTTTACCAGAAATTATTTTGTTCCTGCGTCCTTCTATTTAGAAACATTGAAAAGTAAGGAAAATGACAATTTCAAGAAATTAAAATAGAGCTGGAATTAATATTATTTCACATTCATAATTGCTCACGAGGCGTGTGCTACAAATACACAGTATTTCCTATTTACAGTTTTCCAAGCTATGCCTGAATCGATATTGGGCTGGCTTCTACTGAACTGGGCCTCTTTCAGGCCACCATTCCTTTACTGCAGTCGGGGTAGCTGTAAAAGGGATTGTCTAGTGAACAGGGCTTGTCGACTACTGAGGACTTCACAGAGGCACATCAAAAGGTTGGGATGAGTCAGCTGCTTAGTGACACTTCAAACACCCAGCCATTAAGACCCAACTAGCTGTTCCGCAATTGTAATTGGCCAGGATGGGTCAGAGAGACCGCCTTTCATGTTGCCAAAAGCGGCGTTCAAAATGGCCACCTAAGATGGCTTCCCAAGATTATACTTTCGAAGGTACTGACAGACGTTGGG
>JAVQIZ010099951.1:0-26461 GCA_036023535.2 Galaxias brevipinnis | reverse complement strand
GCCAAAAAACCCCACCCCCTGTTCCTAAAAGGCGCCGCCCCCCCCCCCCCCCCCCCCCCCGCCCCCTGTTTGGTCAAGGGGAAGGTGCCAACATTTGTCAAGCTCCCTGGCCTGAGTGTTGCCAGCAGGGTCACATGCACAGTGAGGTCACTCTCCCTGGCCTGAGTGTTACCAGCATAGTGAGGGGGCTGTGGCACCATGCCAGGAAGTTGGCAGCGTTTTTTCAGGCGTTTGGGGTGGGAAAAGTTGCTTTAAAAGGTCTGAACTGAAGGAGAATCCCAGCTCCAAACCTAGCAGGGAAAACCCCTACCATTTGAATTGGACATTACAGAAAGGCCACCGACATGATATCTTTATTGGTTTGTAAAGCGGACGTTTATTCATCATCTATAACCAGTTGAAGTTTTCTTTTGATAACAAATACATATTTTTGTCAGGATCACTTGGGACATTTATCCCGTGCAATGGATTAGGCATGCACCTAGAGAAGCCAAAATGTATTTAAACCTGAACATAACTATATTTATTTTGTATATTAGTTTAGAGATCTCCACAGCTCCTGTCAAATAAAGTTCCATGTCCTACAGTGACTCAACTTTAAGAAATTTGAGAGACACACAATGGAAGCTCAAGTGCCATGCTGACGATTTTCAAACAGCCTGCAGCTAAAGATTAAACTGATCAGACCTTATTAAACTTAACCAAACAGGTAGAGCAAACAGGCAACAGACATATGAGCAAATGAACCCTAATGGTGCTGAATATCCATTCTCTAAAAGGTCTTTGTCCCTGGCCCGCACCCTCTTAGTTAATCAGCTCCCATGTCCACCGTTAGATCTCTAAGGACATTCAGACGGCATCTGTCCTTAACCTTTTCTATTTTCCCTCTAAATGTTGATATATTATTATGCTATGCTATTATCCACGCTCTCATCTCCACTCAAGGTAGACCTCTCCTTGTCCTTCTCCTTAGCCAGGCCGGGACCCCCCTCTCCTAATTACCATTCCATTAAAGGGGCTTCTCTTGCCATGAGAGGCTGTGTGTCTCTTATTTAGAGGACTCCTCTGTGTCTTTCTCCTCTCTCCCTCCTCTGTTATTGCCCCGGTGACACGTGCCTAAGCTTCTAATTGGCTCCCTTCTCTTTCCCCTTGGGGGAGCTGGGGGCACAGCCACCCCCAAAACCCACCCACCTCCTTGCTGACGTTCTCCCAATGAAAAGCCTGACTCTTAATTACAGTCGGCCAACGCTGATTGTTATTGACTGAAACTCCTGGGGCTTGGGACGAATGAGGGACAGATTAGGTCCATTACGGGTCTGTCCTCCACCAAGGAGACAGGAACAGGGACGTTTGGGATGGAGGACACAAAGTCAGAGATGAGAACCAATTGTGTTCTTTATTCTACTTAACCTTCCGCAAATCAAGCACTTGATACAAACTTGTTAAATGTGCCTCCCTTCATCCACACATGCACCAGTTGTATAGTGAACAGTACCTATATCACACCTGCAGGTCACCTGACAATGTAGCCTATCATTCGGCTTAGATACAAAAGATCCAAAATAATTTACCTATTTCCCCAAATAAATACAGCTTGCTGCTTTCAGTTACTGTAAACTGTACAGTCACAGATATTCCAAATGACGGTAGCCTATAATTCTGCATCTTTCAGTTTCAGGGCTATTATCCCAGTTCAGACGATAACTCCGGAAAATTAAACACACAGGGAAGTGGATGCCAACAGAGAAACTCACAGGCACACTGAGAAAAACCATACGCAAAAGATTTAGAGGCTGGGCTAATGGCTTGAGCGGACATTAGTAATCACTACACACTGAATGAAGTCCCTGGATGGACAGCAGTCAGGGCTGCACACGCTTCACTAAGGGCCCATCTCCATTTTGGGCCCTTCTGTTATGATGCCTGTAGGTGACACTATGCGGTGTCTTTGTGGTGTTAGCACAACAAAAGCATCAAATATATATGACCTCCAAAATGAAACATACTTTCTTCGTTTCAGAAATTGTAAAACATTTAAAACATTCACTTATTGTTTTAAAACATTGTGTTTCAAAAATATGCAAGGGTTGTAAAAAATAACAAATCTAAAGATTCTATTAATACTATAGCGTCAACTGGAGTGTTTATGCTAATTTACAATTCAGCAGAAACAGTGTGGGAGAAATGCACAGTGTAGTGTGTAGATGGACATACCTTGTATGGTTCTTTTAAAAAAGGCCTTGCAGGCCTCACAGGAGGCCACTCCGTAGTGGTACCCAGACGCGATGTCGCCACACACCAAACACAGCCTTTTTGGAATGGCATTGAGCATGTACTCGCATTTGATGGGGATATCGTCGGCTGCCCCGCCGGAGCACTCGTCGTAGCGCCGCAGGCAGGCTCCACCACCTCCCAGCATGCCTGGGTTGAACATGGGCGGGGAGTCAAGGGCGTGCGGATGTCCGTGGTTGCCGTTAATGTAGCCTCCGCTGGCGTCGGAGTTGCAGCTGGGGCTGTGGTGGCTGACGGTGTCTACGAGAGAGGAGGAGGGACTGGACGGCTCCGTCTTTATGTAGGACCCACAGCTGGAGGGCAGGTGACGGTCATCAGAGGGCATTCTGGGTAGCAACCTTTTGGACACAAGTAAACACCCTCACCTTACATTTCACACAAAAACAAACAGGACTGTTCCTATAGACTCTGTTTATAGTGTCTTGGATGTAGTGTATGTTTGGAGAGGGTAGGTAATGTAAGATGACTGCTAACTTCAGGGCCGTTGCTAGACATTAAGCTCTACTGACGCATGGACCGTAATGTGCCACCGTGTACGGACCCGCACCACAAACCCTCAGCTTGTATTTTTGGTTCAACTGTAGTGCTTTGACAATGTGGATAAAAAAAACAACAACATAATTTTCCTTTTATTATCAATCAAAATGAATCCACAAAACAAACACAGGAGCTTGTTGAAAGTCGAATGTGAGTTTTTACTGGAGCATAGCAGATCAATACCTGATGCACGGCCCCAGTAAAAGAGGTCCAGCAACGCCCATAGTGAAGTTCCATGGTTTTATTGGCTAAGGTATCGAATGTTTAATTCTTCAAAAGATATATTTGTATAACTTTGATTCTTTTGGCCAAAATGTTTAGAATCAGACAACACAGTATGACAGACGACATTGAGAGTGTGCTGAGCCCCTCATCCCCGACTGTCGTTTTGTTTTGGGGACGAGATTGTAAATCATGTATTGGATCATAACAAACTTGTATTAATAGTTTATTTTTAATGTTTTGTTTTCTTTATTTTTTGTTTATGTTATTTTATTTATTTATCACGTCTTATAAACAGGGGACTGGTGCAGAAGTGGCATAGTCTCAGGTGGTCAACCCTTCATAAATAAATAATAATCATAATCAAAAGTTCTTGGACACTGATCCTGCAACAATCTTTCCAACATTTAGCTTTACACGTTCCTGGATAGGTAATTTGATTGCCACAAAGTTGCCTTAAGCAATTCTTCAAGGTATTTTAGTTATGGATAAAACTAAACAGATTTATTTGATAGCTTAACACAATAGCAAACGCTAACCAAGTCAATAAGAGAAAAACTCAATCAATGTCTTAAAAAAAACAGATTTCTTTCACAATTATGTAATGCAGTGCTTCCATTGTTTTTGTGTGCAATTGGTTGTTTGCCAAAAGTGAATGAGTGAAATATAAGACAACTGTTAATGGATGGAGCGAGGTGTCACACTCAGCATATGCAAGATCATGGGGTAATATGTGAGCTAATCAATAGTCCTGGCCTGTTTGCCTGTGGATGGTGCTGGGTTTCCAGGGACATGAGTAAAAGCTCGGGCTGAGTTTCGGGCACAAACTTACCAATGCAAGGCTAGGTAGTGATCTAAAATAAATCCCATGCATAGAACCCCAGGAAAACCACTCAAGCAGTTGAATCTCCATTACGCCAGCGTGTGTTGGGTATACTATATATAAAGGCATGAGGTCATCCGGCCCCACAACATGAAACCTCTGTTTCCAGTGCTGAGGGATAGAAGCTACCCCAGAGAGCAGATCACATCTATTGATCTGCTGCTTCCTTCCTGCTTCAGACGAGCCAGAGAAAAGAAGAGATCCTCCGTTTACGGCCTAGACATTTCTTATGCATTTTTAATCAGATCGGACTGTTAACACAGTTGGAGATATAGAGATACGTTATGTGGTCCTTAATGCAGAGACGCTATTTAATAAAAGATTAAGAAGATTTTAATTTGAATCTAGTTAATGATATACTTCATCCAAATCAAGTGTAAGGTTTTGTTTATTTGTCGTCTGAAGAAAAAGTGGCAATGTAATAGTTAATATTCCATCCTGAATTTCTCTGCAGCCAGCCGTGGGTTCCCTATAGAATTGTAGATTGATGGATTTAAAAAGTAGATCATTCCACAGTTAGCACGTAGCAACACTTGGGAGATGTTTGTTTGTTATGTTTAACTTCCTCATAAAGGCAAAGTAAGTAAACCTCCACTATAATGTGGATATAGCACTCTGGTGCTATTGTTTTAGGTTGGCAACTCCTCTCTAGCTCATTACCTGTTCCCTGCATCAGTGGAATGTGATGTCCACAACGAGGCAACGGGACCACAAGATCTTAGGTAACTTTTAAAAGAGTGTGGTTATCTTCACTTATCTACTAAGAACTCCTACAGGCAGTGGTTCCTTCCAAAATAGAAACATTCCAGACATAAGGTCTGACACTGAATTCAGTAAACAAATTATTGAAGAGGAGATGGTATGAATTATTATCTCACACAGAAAGAACTTCCATTCACTAGTCTCACCGTCCACCTTGGTCTCAGGGCCAGTTAGCATGAACCCCCCCCCCCCCCCCCCTTTAAAACAGTGTTTGTTCCATCACGCAGAAAAGTGGTACTAACCACTAACCAGGGACAAACCACTGGACCCTGTGAAGGTCAGCTGGCTTTTCTGTTATGACGCGTCCCAAAGGTCCAGCTGGGAAAGGTCCCATATGGGGTTCTGCCCACTACAGCAAAGGACTACGGCCATCTCGTAGCAAATACCCTTTACGGTCATTCAACATGGAGGACTGGGCATGGCACATGGGACGAGGACTGAAACCACACAATCAGATCAGTGACCACTGTTTTGTTTTTCATTCAGTAATGTGCAATGGGTATGGAAAAGACCAGAGAAAAGCAGTGTGTATCACTGGTCAAGAAAGATTTATTTCTCAAAGATGTAGGATGTGCTCTTGTATATGTGTGGGGGACTGCCTCAAAGAGCGTGTGCCTATGTGTGTGTATGTATTTCTGAGTGTAGGCTCATTTCATGCAAAATCCAAAAATGCATTTTCCAAACTCATTATTTTAGGATAAGTAGAGCTAAATATCTGCAGTGGCAAAAATATTTAACACATATTTTAAGCAACACCGTTCCTATTTTAGATATGCTTAGTTTAAATGTTTAATAAAAACCTTTTCCCAATGTATTTTTTAACAAAGGGGATATGTTATTGTTAAAGGTTATGGGTCCTACATTGGGACTTGAAGCAAAGATGGATTGGGACAGGACGCCATGTACGAAATGAGTTCATTCATCTTTCCATGCTAGGATGACGTTGTTTGAGTATATGTGCTTTAAAGAGAGAAGGCTCCTTGTTGGACAGGTTATTTGGTGACTTTTAGGCATGGAGTTGTCCGCAATGTACATTTTATATATTATGTTTTGGATCAGTAAGTACGGTGATAATTAAAACAATTGTTGCTGTTGAGAAAGATGAAAGACCCTGACAGACTTTTACTTTATCTAATCTTATAAAAACATTTTTTTTTAAATTGTTGTTGCATGAGCACTTTACGCCTGCCACATATTGTGACTTCTCAGCTAAAAGTTAGATTTTCTGGTATAATTTGGTACCCTCATAGTTTTTGCCCAAATAAAATACAATAATGAAACTGGATAACACACATCTGCTCATACAGTTACATAATAATGCAGGTAAAAATATTTGTGCATTTAAAATATGCATACAAACACACACACACACACACACACACACACGCACACACTCAAACACACACAAACAGCACTTTTATAGCATCTGGATTCTTCAATGTCAATGATACAAATAGAGAATGCATAGATTTCCCACGTGGATGATGTCTACTACCTGGTGTATGGAGACCTATCGCATCATCCACCTCTATGACATTGCTCTTCCAGCAAAGTCAATCACACCTCTAACTGCCTTTAGAAAAGGTGGAAAAGGAAGGAGGAGGGGGTAAAATAAACGAGAAAAGACTTAAGCTGTCATTGGGAATCAGAGGGGGGACTCATGAGGGACAGTTACAATATTGATTTAATAAATAAACAGAGATGGCCATCGATCCTAATGTTATTTTGCATTTCAATTACTGCCCAGAAACATAACCTTCAAACAGATGCCTTCTCCATAGTAATAACATACACTGATAATCACAACAAGCCTTGCCTGCTGCAAATTGAGTTTTTTCTTCTTCTTCAAATGTGTAAATGACACAACTTTGCATCTGCCTAATGGTATTAGGCCATGAACTGAATTTAAAGTGAGAATCGAGCTGATACAGTAAGCACTCTGGTCAATTGACGTAATGCAAATTAACATGGTGAAGAAGGATTAGGTTCGCAATATGGGACGTTGCCATGCAGGAATAGACCAATTAATTTAAAGATCCTACAGATTCTAAGGTCGGAAGTAGAACGTAGTGTTAATTTTATTTGATCAAAGTTAAAACAAACACACCTCATTAACATGTTTACTTCAGTTGTATCCCTGAAATGGATAGTTATTGAACAAGATATCTATGACTACATACATCGTGGTGAATTCAGTGTCCTTGACAGCGTGCCTAAAGGATATATCTATATCAAGAAGAGGGTCATGACACGTAATGAAGTTATTCCTCCGCCAGTGCCGTCTGCGCTACTGTACCGCCGCCGCAGCCTTCGTCATTAATAAACATGTCACTCGAAACACGGAGTGGTGGGCGCTACAAAACCAGCTCTTTTCAACCAGCTGCTCGCTTCGTCCGTCAGTAAATACATTTAAGTTATTTTTCTTTTTAACGGATTCCTGTTACTCACTCCAGGCCAAGCCACTCACAGTTAAAAGAAGAAAGAAAAAAAAAACCTACTGTGTCTGAGTAATTTACCAAATAAATACCAATATAAAAAAAAACATTAACTTGAAACCTAAACCTTAGTTTTGAAAGCTTTCCTACTTTGTAGGCCTACCAGATAAACTATGTGATGGGATCTAATACTAGGACGTGATGCACAACAACTTCAGAGATAATTACTTTATGATACTGCACATTTACACTGCATTGTGTTGATTGACTTCGTTGTTTTTGTTCAGTCCTGTTTCTGTATCACTTCTTTGCCACTGATCTCACAATTTCACGCAGCGCCAGAAACATGGTCAGCTTCCAGCTTAGAACATGAGATTGTCCACTTTTGTAAAAGATAGCATGTAACGTTTTAAGAATGAAATATGTAAAATAGATCTTGACTTGACATGAGAATTAAACCTTAATTAATTTCAACAGGCAAATACATATATTGTAGGTCATATTTCCCCTTGCTTCCAGACAAACAGCGTGCTTCTGATCTATGTACATGATATCCTCTTTCAATTGATTGTTGCTCTTATATTACAGCAGTTTTCAGCGTGAATTCTCAACTTTAGCACAACATTAAGAGTAAGATCTGTATTAGGCAGACCAACAATAAGTATTCTGCCTTAGCGCATGCTACTCTGTTGCCTAATGGCTCAATACTATATTAGATATGTTATTATTTAGTGCAAAACCATATGAATTCATTGTGATTTCATTTATTCTCAATAGTTTGCACAAGTCTGATCAGAAATACCAACATAAATTTTGCGATTTCTTCTGCAGAGCCATTGACATAATTTCTGAGAATTTAGTTTACTTCAATGTTGTTTTAGCGGCAAGGTGTCTATGGCACAAGCACAAGAAGTACATTTTGCACCCATCTTCAAAATGACTGACAGGACAAATCATGAATCCCCAAAAGTACATGGTCAGGCATTTCTACGATAACATTGAGATAAATGCCGGTTGATATGGCAATGCTAACATTAGGTCCCAGGTCTGTATGTGTTTCACAAGTCACATCTTTGTGTGTACGTGCGTGTGCGTGTGTGTGTGTGTGTGTGCGTGCGCGTTTTAGCATCTCTGGGTTCTCCCTCATAGAATGAGAAAGGTGTGGCATATGTCCTAAATTTATTATAATTTTTATTATCAATATTATCCATATGAACAGTACTTAACATGTTACAAAGCGGGGACCTCTCGTCCCCAACCAAAGAGGTCAGTTGTCCAAGCCAAAATCTCTAGGGTCAATGGCCCTCGAGCTGACCTTATCTGTTAGTGACCTCACAGGTTGTCCAGCAAACAGGAGTACCAGTGGTATTTTCGTTTTCTACCTATGGAATGGTATAGGTGCAAATCAGACATTGTGTCCTTGTTAATGACTTCTCAGAATCATTGAGTGAGATATTTAGCCGCATCAAGCTAAGGAAAGAATGTTTGGGAATGCATTTCACTGGTTGACACAACATTATGGTGATTGTGGACTGATGCAATTTACAGTGGAAGGTGAAAGGTAAATTTCAAACTATTTATGATCCTGTATTTTTGGTAACATGTCTGCTCCATAAAATATGACATTGCAGTACAGACAAAGTTATCTGATGTGGCTGCAACACACAGGAACAAAAGGGATTAGTTTGTTCTGAAAGGAATAGTAAGGCAAACTCAACACTGCACACTGTCCATCAATCATTTGTGCACACACACACACACACACACACACACACACACACACACACACACACACACTCGCATCTGCCCCATGCAGGGTCAGGTGCAGGCACCAGCAATCAATCTTAAATGTAAATAGCTGGGCTATCTACATATTGTGTAAATGCATATTGAGATTTCAGTAGCTGCTGTATTGTAAGTACCAAGTTAAATGCACTTTTGATTTCATATATAAGTACCAAGTTAAAAGTAAGTTTTTTTAAATGCATCTTTTAATTCACATATATGTACCAAGTTAAAAGTAAGCTTTTTTAAATGCACCTTTTAATTCATATATAAGAACCATGTAAAAAGTAACCTTGCATCTTTTAATTCATATATAAATTATTCCTTCTTTGTTCTTATTAATTGTTGGAGCAAATAAATTTGCCTTCAACCTTACACTTATTTTTTGTAACTGTGCAAAGATAGGAATGATTTAATTTCAACAACCTCATAGTTGTAAACAGTATATCATACAAAGTTAAAACAATTCTAAAAAAGAACAATTGAACAATAAAGATGTTTTATGTTGTAAGACATGGTTATTTACAAACTGAAAGTGTGGCTTTGTATTGGAAAGATAATGTAATGCCCCTACACCAACATCCAGCAACAAAGGAGTGCAACTTAATTATGTGCTTTGGTAAATTAACATCTCATATGTAGAAATATTTCATATTATATTCAATAATACTACAATAGACATAAAAGCACTGTTGTCAGCAAAGCGCTTTAAGTCATAATGTTCTTGTTAACTATCTTAAGAATTTCACAGGGCTTAAATTTCAATGAAAATGTTCATTGCGAGTACTTATTTATTTTTTCAGTAATTTAATAATGTTTGGGAATTCACAACATTAATGTAAAAATATGCTTATTGCTAAATACATTGAAAGTGTTGTCTGCTCTCTTTTCATGAATGGGACATTGTTTAGCGTCTTTGACTTACCAGAGTCCAAAGAGTAAGGAATCATTTAGATTTGATCACAAACAAATTGAAAATAATGTTTTTTTATTCAACTATGCTAGCTTAGTATTGCAAATCATCAAACTTTTATGTAAAAGTTTATTAACAGGACATTCATTTTTTTATATACTCATGACAACACACACAAGTGTACAGATTAGCAGTATATTTGTGTATGATTTTTACAAGTGACAGTATCTGAAAGGCTCCTAGTTTAATTCTGTAAAATGCCAAGCAGTTTAAACCTTTCCAATCCTATCTAGAGTTTAGCATAACGAGGATTACATTAATAATAATAATAATAATAATGATAATAATAATAATTCATTTTATTTACATAGCGCTTTTCTAAAGCCTAAAGTCGCTTTACAGCATCAACATAGATAACATGACACAAATAAACAATAGTAAATAGGAAATAGTAAACTAGACAGACAACAACAACAGTTCTAACTTTGCATAAGCAAAAGATAGTATCAGTAAAAGAAAGGGACCGGATACTAAACAGAGTTAACTAGGGTATGCTAGGGTGAAAAGATATGTTTCAAGTTGGGTTTGAAAGATTGACAGCGAGTTGGAATTACGAATTACATTGAGGATTCTCCACTTCAAGTCATAATAGGTTAAATTAAAGTACTTGTCTTTATACAAGCAAAGCAACGTAATGTACTGGAGATGCTGCTTGTGTACAATACGTTTTGAACGATTCTCTGTGGATATAAAATGTCTACAAATGTACAGTACCTCACATTTTTGTAACAAAAATTGCCATTATAATTAAGGTAAAAAACATACTTTTAAAAATTGCATTCATTACTTTATTTCCCAACCATTTCTTCATTCAAACACATTTTCCAATCATCTATTTTAAAACACAACAGTGCAACTGCTTGTGTTCATCTGAATTACCATGTCAAATCAAAACTAACCATGATCATAAGACATTTGTATCTGTTTTTCTTTTATTTATTTTTTTGCCTTGCATTTTATTTATCTCTGGCTTGCACACAGAGCCTGAGATTGTCCTGAAGCTCAAGACACTGGTCTCACAACAAGACCTGCTGACTTCAGAGCTTCCTTTAATTTTATATGTTAAAATTAGTTTATGTGCATTTGGCTTCATCTGAGATGTGTTACAGTAATGTGCAATTCTTGTATACATATGTTTAAATACTTATGTTGTTTGCTTTTACTGTATCATTTGTATAGTATTTTTCTTTTAGAAGGCTCCTGACAAAAATAATAGATCACATTCAATTTATAAATGAAAGCTATTATTATTTAAAATAGATTATGAATCTGTCAACATGATTGACTCACAATTTTTCACATCATAAAGTACCCTCTTTGTGTATATGCTTTTTATATGGAGTTCTAGTTAGCATAGACAATCTCTTACAGTATATTTACTCTCGGTTTTTGCAGAACACACCCTTTAATCAATCATCTACAATCTCATCTTTACAGACATGGAGATTTGTCAAAGTTGTACACTTTTAGAGCACAGCAGTGAGCGATTGTATGGCTTTTCATTCTGTTCATCTGTTTGTCTTTATTCCCTGTAGCTGTAGTAGGATCGGAGCCTAAAGCAAAGTAGTGGAGGGCGAGCCCCCCTGGAGGCTTGCCTTACCCCTGCCAGCAGTGGCTCAGGCCAACCCTTCAATCCATTTACTTGGGACGGCTGGAACCACTGCATCAGGAGCTCTATATCTAGTGCAGGTGGCCAGTGACCTTTTTATGTACATCATTTTGATGTACATTTTATGAACATCTTAACATTTCTTGTTCTTCTGATGGTACTTGGAAATTATGTGGAGTTAAGCCTATATTTACTTTTCCTCAAACATTAAAAGGAAACTGAATTTATTTATTTGTGTAAATGGACTGCTAAACATAATTTCAATTTAAATGGAAAACCTTTTTGTGTAAATTGCAATTAAAACCCTTTCTGAAAAACTTTAGCGCCAGGATCTTGACAGAACGTAGTGAGTGACGGAAGGACACAGTAAAGTGAGAGAGGTGCACCTACTGATTGTGGTAGCAGAGCGGGTCTGGGATGCAGAGTTCGGAAACATCCATCAGTCCAGGTTAAGCATTCCAGGTGTTGGGCCAAAACAGGAGAGGAATGTGGGAAAAGAGTCACTTTCTGGAGCTCCTCATCACTCGCACCCCAAAACAGCTCAGGTGTCCTAGGAAGTCGGGTCTCTTCCCACCTCTGATCTCTTCAAGAACCAACCAAAAAAAAAAAACACTTCAGGCTTGCATCAAGTCACTCCAGCATGTAGACACCTCAAGATTCAATAGAATAAGAGAGACAAGGTGCAATTGAACTGATAAAGAGAAAAGGAAGAATGAGAGAGAGAGGGGGAGAGATTGATAGAGAGAGAGAGTAGCGGTAGTGAGGGCAGCCTAATACTAAGCGTGTCAGAGAGAGGATTGTCTCCATAGCAGGGACAGGGGCTCTTTAAGACAAGGGGGGGGCTTGATGAATATGAAACTGCTGCCGTTGGCTGACTCCAAGGGGGACGGCATTGAAGCGACCAAGGGGGTTGGCAGAGGAAAGCAGGGGGAAGGGCCACAGCAGGACCGTCGTCCACTCATTGAAAAGAAGAGAGATACAGACGCACACAAACATAACATGTGTGACACACGCTCACAAATTGACATAGTTGACAGTGCAAATTGAGTTTGTTTGGGGAAATATTTGGGGAATCTCCCTATATTCTTTTTGAATATTGTGTGCAAAACCACAATATTTTGAATTTCCTGTAAGATTATCGCTTCAACGTAAACATTTTCGGCTCAAATAACAATCCAATTCTGACTAAGGGAAACATGCTGTATCACAGAGAAGAATTTAGGCCCGACTGTTTGGTGTGCTTAAAAGGCTCAGCAGCAGCTTATAGGGTAAAAACATTCATGTACGCTCTTATCCCCCCTTTCCATGCAGCTTGGGTTTTACAGAGCTCCCTCATTACAAAGTATGCTATCTATCTCTGGCATTCGCTGGGATGCTTTCTACCTAGCAGGTCCCACTCCACCCTCTCTGACGTTGAGCCTGTACAGTCTGTAAGAATTGGACAAACCCACAAAGAATCAAGTCTCCCTTACTTCATCAACCCACAATTTTTTCTTTCAAATCAATACAAAACCCATCACACACTCTTATTGATCAAAGCGTTGCTGTCGCCAGAAGCCATGGGACAAATTCAAACCAAAACAGTCTTTTACATAAAAGGACTAAATTATACATTTTCTTTTCATGTCAGTCCGGATCAGAGTCACAGGAGCAAAAGTTGATTGGTTTTCATAAAGGACCCATGCATTCCCAATTAAACGGTTGATCAATACAGAGATTTAATGCACTTTGTAAATGGGGCCAAGCCAGTGGAAATACGGATGTTCTGTTGGTCGGATCAAGACATTCAGACATAATCAATAACAGAGATATTCTGTTGGTTGGATCAAGACATTCAGACGTAATCAATAACAGAGATTAGTTTTAGTTTTATTAAGAGACGGTTGCTCCTGGCCTAAAAAGAGTTCCCATGACAGAGACAATGTATTCTGCAGAAAACACATGCGTTAAGCGGTCATATACATTCATCCACTGAGAAGAGGATTTGTTGGGATGAATACTGAGAAACATATTAATTCAAAAAACATTACTTGACAGACTAGCTTTGTTGACTTCTTCCATTTGCATGCACACTAGGTTTTGGCCTCAGTTATTAAATAATTGACCACACATTTTTAAGACCTTTGTTGACCTAAAGGTGAAGTGGAGTGAAGCATGATCAACTTTCTTTAAACTAAAAGTAATTTAACCCCTTCATTCCCAGTCTAGGCTCTATGTCCGTTACTGTTCCATTTAAAGATTCAATGCACTCACAGCCAAATCAGCAGTGCACTTTGTGTGGGGTCCGTTCAGAAGTGGGCCATGTTTGAAGTGTGGGTACAGGCTTTTAGAGTGCCCGCTTGGCTCCGGCCCTCCCCTCTCTCCTGCCAGACAGCTCGAAGAGGAGCATGTGTGATTCATGGCATCTGACAGTAAATCCATAGGCCGCGCTGTCCGTAATCCCGCCATCACGCTACCACACAATAAAGCACCACTAATCCAATACTTTTGCCTGTATTTACACAGAGAGATTTCCAACTTTACAACCTCAAGCAAGGGATTGACTTCTTAAGTAGACTACAATGGCCACCTATATCGTTAAAGATTGGGCTGGTTTAGATGTACCTGGGAGAAAATAAACAGAGCTTACAAAGATTGCTGCATATCTGCTGTGTATTATTCTCCCAGACCCGTTGGTTTACATTGTTACCACTGATTATTCACTGTGTGCCTGTCTACAAAGGAAGGGACAAACATCCAACAATGTTTCTAATTCTACCCAAGCAGACAGCGGCAAACTGACTTCCATGCACGATCATTTTTGACACTGAGCTTTATTTATGGACGCCATTTATTTATGGTGTTGTTTCTGAAAAGTGACTAAATGCATGATTCAATTAACATTTCTGGGCAGACAGTGGGACTCAATTGGCTTTGTCACTCAGTGTATGTGTGTGAATAAACAGTGATGAATGTTCTTGTCCTTTCTCTTGGCCTGCATAGCCCCAAACACCCAAACAAATGACCGATCTCCCAATAGACACCATAATGGTTCTAATGTGCACAACAAGCCATAGGCTTAGCCATAGGCTCAAGCTATAGATGATGCTTTCTAAAAAAAAAAAAATTGTATACCAATACCAATACCAATAGTATTCGAATCATTTCTTGTGTACCTTGGTTTCATCCCTTGTATTATCCCCCTTCTGCCAGAAACTACCTGGAATCAATCAATTCCTCCCCATGAATTTGGCTGTGAAACAGGATTGAATTCTGTGTTACCAGTCCATGAAGTAAGTATGGACACCACATCCTCCCCTCACTTGTTTCCACTCTTTACTCGGAGGAGTGTTGAAGAGGATAACTGTCGTAGCGGTGGGCTGGCTTTAATCAGCCAGGCCATGTTTTGCTTGTTATTGGCCTACGTACTCCTTCCCTCTGGCTACAGCCAGGACGGGCGTCTGGCTCTTCACGCCGGGTTAATACATTCTTTAAGCCTCTATCTGTAGTCTCTTCATTCTTCAGTTAACCAAGGCCAATTCAAACCAAACCACCAAGCTTCTGACTTAATCAGAGTCATTGCAATCTGCTGATTGAGTCTTAATCTGCCACACCGATTTGAAATTGGCAGAAGATTCAGTGTAGCAGCCATTGGAAATTGGGTTGGTTTCATGTGTGCATAAAAACCAGAGGAATCTGTTCACTGTTTTCCTTTATAAACCTATAAGCATTAGCAAATTGCATTCAAAGCGTAATAATTCAGCTGACTCCCATTCTCTTACCTGGGATGCTTTGGTAAGAAACAAGTGCACACGTGTGGTTAATAGCCTGGGGGGCTATTTATAGTGGAGATATCTTTCATTGCATAAAGACACATTACAACCTTTATACCCCAAAAAAGGTTGTAATGTGTCTACATTAACTGCTGGTCAATCTACGACCTCAACATACACTAGTTTGTGCTGTATTTACGCACACTGTAAAAACAAAATCCAATTTTCATGGAAAATAACTAACATTCTCACAGTGGTTTGATCTGTTTTGAAATTGCATACAAAGCACTGTTAAATTACGGATATTATCTCTGAATCCGCAACCAAACTCAAATTTTAAGCATCATGTCAATAATGACAAATTACATGTTTATCATTTTTTCTACAGCAAAATCTAAAAAGAATTATACAGTATTTTCTCAGTTTTCCTAAATTGAATACAAATATCTGTAAAATAAATATGTTAGCCCCCATTTGAAGGTTTACATCCAAACGAAAGTTACGTTTCCATAAAATCTCAGTATTACATTTATTTGTACTTTTACATTTAAACTCTGTAAATGTAGATACAAATTTAGCAATTTACCAAAACAACTTTGGCCTGGATTTGCAGCAAGGAATTGTGGGATAATAATTATAATCTACCTATTCAATGTGGCCTGTAAAAAATTAAATTGCAAGTAGTATTAGTGTGTGAGGTCTGGGTTTATAGATTGAATCCTTCAGAGTAGTTCACTAGTGTTGTTTGAGCACCATGAACCTGTTTTGTTGCAAGATCTGTAACAAGGCTTAAGACAAAAGGTGTTTCTCTGTAAAACATTCAGTGCCATCACTTCATGGGAAGTGTAAGATCACAATGATTTAGCAAATATCTTAAAAATAACAGTGTTTCTTGGCAAACCCTTTAATGGTAATTTCTGTGAAATTGCACTTTATTTGTATTTAGAGATTTTACTTTAATTTTATGGTTTTTGTATGGCAAGTTTGTTGTCCATTTTTTTTTTTTTTTTTTTTTTTACAGTGCAGTGTTTAGTCATACTCAATATATTAGTACTCACAGTTGAGGTTCCTGTCTAAAGTAACCCATTTCTCTGTTGTAAAATCCCCACTTGATTCAACGTCCAATCTGTGGTTGCTCATCTACGTCATCCACTTGATACAAGTGGCACTCATAGATTCACCTCTAGAGAAAGGCAGGTTAAATCCCTGTCATAACAAAAAGGATCAATAGATTCAGCTCAGGTTCGTATAGGCTACCTAGAAAAAACTGTCCTCCTGGTGTCATCTATTTTGGAGCATAGGTGCATATGCACACCCAGCAAGGCTGTCATATCCAGATCCAATCGCTAAATCAGCTAGTGCTAAGTTAGGGTAATTTAACATGCTTTTATAAGCCAACACAACTAAATTAGCGTTGTAAAATGTGAAATTATATTTTTAATCATTAACACGAGCTGAAAGCTAGAAACATTTATTATTACGCTCTGAAAAAAAAATAAAACCACAGAATACAGCCTTGATATCAGAACCCTTCAAAGTGCTCTTAACCAATCAGCCTTTCTCTTTTTCTCTTCAAAGACCACCTGTCAATAACAGCAACAATCGGTGTTGGGAACCTTTCCCGGTTTTTGCTTCGTTTGAGTCGGCATTGCACTGACTAGAGCTGCGATTCAAAATGTGCAGGTTCCAAATAATAATCTTGTGTAATCATAAATACAATTTCAAAAGTAATGCCTTTCTTTGACAACCACAGTAAATAAAATGCTCATCACTATAGTTGCCTAAAGACATCTTTTCGAAACATAAATATTAAGCACCTGTTATGCTTAGTTAACCCATTTAAAAATCAGTGTATGTTTAATTTAATTTGTTCCAGCATTTGCTGCGTTGATACCCTTAGTCTCTATTTGTGCATGTTTGCTGTTGGTTTTCATATAAACCTTGGGCTGATAGGAAGGGCCAAAGAATGGAGCATGACGCCCTGACCGCCCCAGAATTGCCTACAAAGCTTTAATACCTTGTGTTCAGTAAACGCCGCTGAAAGGAAATTAAAAGACACCTATATCTGGCTTTAATTTTGTTTATGGAGAAGCTTGGTATTCCAGACTTGGCTCCCATAAGATCCATGGCTGACTTTCACTCAGTCTCCCCTCCCCGTCTAACGGGGGTCACCCCTGTTGGTATAGCAAGCACAGCAGTCACATTGCTCCACCATGCGCGCAGATTGCTTACTAGAACCGCCTGGAACCTTTCATTTTTCCCCAGTCAGCATTTTTACAGGATAATTTTGGCAGCCTTTAAGGATATCTCTGCCTTAATAGAGTATAAAAATAAACAGGCGAGGGAAGGGCTATATCGGGCTGGGATAATCTTGTATTCTATACTGGGTAGATCTAAACTTCTGTTTAAGATCCATTCAATAAGATTAAAACTCTCCTTGTTGATTCCTAAAGACAAACTGGTGCTATTTTTAAAATACACTAGAGAAAGGATTGTTACAAAGCATATTTGAAAACCTCTGCTAAACTGATTAAAATATGGTGATATAAAAAGGCTTCTCTGAATGGCTTTGGTCTATCGCTCTTAGAATGAATCTGGTTAGCAGATTCCAAACAAGCTGTGTGTCTTTATAAAGTATTTTTGCATGACAATAAGGTCGGAGCAACTGACTGTGTGCCTGTCCTTGCGTACACACGTGCACACACATGGATGTGCATAAATTTGGTTGGCTTCATGCGCTTATGGCCAAGGCCCTGTTTTCAGTTGCTTAATTTTATATGCTGTGCTTGTATTTGTTACTAAGTTTCTGAAAACTCTATTCAAAGTGTTAGCTTAATATAATAGCTTAACAGCTCGAACTCCACCAAGACCACATGGGAGTCAACCAGTGCGTGGTGTTGGTTGCTTGAAGAAGTTCTCACTCTCTGGGAAAGAAGTGTCTACCTGGAGGCTTACCTGCAGTTTGGAGCAGCAAAGGCTTCACTCGTCTAGGCCTTGTTGCTTCTATGTGAGCTCAAATGTTGGATTTAAGTTTGTGCTCCTCCCATGAGGGGTGAAGCTTTGCAGAAGTTAGTGGAGGGTTATATCAAGTTCAGGGGAAATGTTTTGGAGCACTGAGCAAACTTCCAGGTAAAACAGAAACGTGGATCTATATTTATTGTAAATTGTATAAAACAAATAGGAGAAAAGTTGGAATACGTTTGATTTAAAATTAAAATAAAAACATATATTTTTTAAAACCATATTAACCAAACAAACTATTTTTGAAGGGAAACTTGCCAGAAACCAGTTAAAAGAAAACATCACTTCATTTGTCTGCCCAGGGAAAGGCTGGGTGTCTGCATGTCAATCCTCATATCCCTGTCCGCGACATTCACCCAGATTAGTCCTATGATTGTGTGTCTCTCTCATTTTCTCAATTGTTATGCATTTAATGCTTCCAATTTGATGGCATCACAGACAAATGCCACAAAAAGCTAATAATTCTTTTCTAACTCCAAATAATTAGGATTACACGGACCACTGGTTTTGAATCAAGGAGATGATCTCAATGATAGATGGAAGGATAACTGGTCATTGCCGAGACATAAATATTGTGTCGTTCAATTAATCTAGCCTAATGAGGTGTCAAAGCTGCCAGTCATCCATCAAATACAATTAGGATTGGTGAAGAGTAAACACATATGCAGGGAGATGGGTAATTAATAATTAGTAAACCAAAGAAAACAGTATTGGTTCCCTGGCCACTGGCCACATTCACAGTGCAATTTAAACGTGTCTTTTCTCCATTAAATTATGCGATTGAGTGAGACATTGCCACACCATTGGAATATGAATCGATTTCCTCTGTTCACAAGTTTGTTGTTTGTGATGCTATTAATTCTGTCTGGCTATGTAAGTTAATTTGTGCTTTCCTGTTAATAAGTATTGGTTATTAGTACGAAAGTTGTGGTTTTTAAATACAGTAAATCCCTTGTATTTGTCAATGAAGAAAGTACTTAAAATGTACTTCTGTATCAAAATAGGTGATAAAACTTCTTTTACAAATTGTCTACTACTTGGATGTTCTCAAAACTCACTCCAAACTCACTGTGCACAATCCTTTGATATTTGCTTTATGTGAATTTAATCCGGCCAAATAAGACATCATGTGAGATATCATCTGATGCTGGAATAAATAATTAGTGTCACAGTGTGTGCCCCAATTGACAACACTCAACTATATTGTACATGACAAACAATAGAGCAGTGGATGTGTGTGTTTGGCCCTCCGCTATAATGTGGCCGATTCTGAAATGTAGTCGCATAACAGCTTCCATTTCAGCAACATCGCTTGTCTTTAAGTGTCTGTTCTATGCTTCTGTGTGCTATGTCTGTGGCCCAATCGGTGCATGTCTCATTGAAGTTCACCTCAAAGCATGTAGAAGAACAAAGTGCATGCTGGTCAACAGAATCAATGTAACCAGAATGTTTTGCACAATCATAATCGTCTGTCCTTAGTTTGTGTTTGTTGAAACAGGCCATTCAACATTCAAGGGATTGTTTCGAAAATTACATTGTTGCTACTGCATAAATATGTTCAGTATACAGTGCACATAAATCCAGGGAGAACCACAGGCATGCTATATCGACTTAAACTTGACTGTACTCAGACAGACACACCATCATTAGGAAACGTAATTACTGTACACATCCCCTTTATTCCAATCCAGACAGCTTGGGATTCACACGTTTCTTTAATATTGTAAATAGTAGAAAGTTAAGTTTTCCTTAAAAAAAGCATGTGCAAATCAACTTAATCTTGTGCAACTAAGACAGGGTACCTCTTAGAGCCAACTAAAACAGGGTACCTCCTATGACCAACTAAGACAGGGTACCTCCTATGGCCAACTAAGACAGGGTACCTCCAATGACTTTTCATCTATGGAGCTTCAGTTAAAGTTCAGATTGACAACTCTGAGTATGCGCTGCTGAATAGCCAGCGATCGGACTGCGTATGCTAACACAGAGATGTTCTACGTCAATTGGGAAGTCTACGTAAAACGCAGAGGTCAAGCCAGTGTACTGTTGCTTGTAGGTGAATTAAATCCTCCAACCCCCACCTCTGAAGCCACCTTGGAGTTTGGCGCTGGCACCTCTGCCAGTCTGTGTCAATTGTATGCTTTGTCCCCTGCCTTTGAGTGTGGATGCCCATTTATGTTATGGCAGGGATCTTAGCAGATCCAATCATGCCACTGTACATTTTATTTATATGTTTTATGTTTAAGGCTGATGAGTTAGTTGGTCAGTCTGAAATAACCTTTTTACTTCATGAAGAAAAATATAGTTTTACAAAAATGGCATACAGTTGATGGTTAAAAATGTGAAGGTACAATTGGAAAATGAGCACTAAAACACAAAATGAGTCCTCTCATTGAAAAATGCTACCTATTGTTAACTGCTTGCAGCATTTACCTAGACCTAAATGTGCAGATAAATTTTCTTTCTCAATCTAGAGGCCGGAGCAGTCTAGACTAACTCAAGCAGTGCATGTCCCTTCAGAAGCCAGTGGTGGTCATGTACCGAGGTACAGCGGAGTCCTGAGACATCCAAACACAACAGACTGTCCACCGTACATCTGCAGCGGGAGAGGGGTAATTACCCAAAGGCACCCAGATGAAAGAGCAAGGTTAAATCAATAAATCATATTTTAATTTCAGATGATGTTTCCTACGTTTTGAGTTGATTTCTTAATTTCTCTGTGTATACTTTTGTAAAACATAATTATGATGTTCTTTAACAATCATATTTAAAAAAAAAATTAAACATTCAAGACAGTATATAGGTCTGTATAAATTGCTTGAAACCGTATAGCACAGCATATTAAAGATTTCTAGAAACAAAAAATAACATTTGGTCAACCACTTTCAAAGGTGTTATTTCTAAACCAATCGATTACCACCGAACCTTGAAAGTGGGGTTCAAATGAATAAATGCAAATAGCGGTTGAACTGAACCCTTTCGGCGTCCGGGATATGAAATGACACTGGTAGTGCTGCGATCAACAGAACTGCAGGGACAGCCTTTCCAATGAACCTTGCAATCCTACAAATGGATTATAAATTCTCAATAACACCTCTAAACACCTTAACACTGTAAGGTTGCAAATTTGAGGGAGTTTCACTTCCTTTGGCTTCGGGGTTGAAGTCATTTAGAAGTGGTTCCCATGCTCTTCATGGCACATGAGTGTGAAGTAGGTTCACACAAGGTTTATGGGTGCTCTGTGAATGGAGTGTGTGGCCTGTCCCTCTCCGTTATGGTGGCACATGGGCAGCCCTCGTTACCCGTCGCCTGGATGCCATAGGCAGGTGAAAGCAGCCAGACTCCAATAAAACTAATCAATAGTGGCTTCGCCAACAGAGAAAACCAAACCTCAACACAAGCATATCATTCTACCATGACCACAAATCTACTCAAGCAATGCGGCTTCCCCTAGAGAGGCACGGTATAAATGTCGCTGTATGATTGACTAATTGCTTAGTAAATTGAAATGGACAATTTTGTGTAGCTCAGTGCTATGCATGACTTACCTCTGCTTTAACTTCTGACTCCTATGTGCAGAAGATAGCCCATGGTACCAAAGATGGCCCATGGTAAGTGCTACATAGTTATATGCCTGTTTTCATAACCTGCCAATTATATAGCCTTGTAACTTCAGGCAACATCTCTTTCAAAAGTAATAGAAGTAAAAAAAAATTGGACTAGCAGTGGCTAACTTTAATGTTGTACATTTGAATATGAAAGGTGTGTCGAGGGGGAAATGTGGGGCCCAGGGGATCCAAACACAGACATTCTCTAAAATGGTAATGGCAAGCTAATTGAAGGTATGTTCTTTGTCTGCGGTGCGTTTGGGAGGGCCCCTTCTATGGAGCCAGTAAACGCACGCTAGCAGAGTGTTCTGATGTTATTGTATTTGACTGCTACCACACTGGAGTGCCAGTGGATTTAGATGCAAACTGCTTTAAAGTTTAACCGTGCAGACTCTCACACACACACACACACACACACACTCACCAATCAAACATTTTACATTTCAAAAGAGCATAATTGCCCTGGGCGATGGAGCAGGGAATGTGCGGCCTCAGGATTCCCTACCAGTGAGTGCAAAGTTGTGAATTGTGAATCAACTAGTTTTTCTACAACCAGCATTAGCAGGTTCATATTCTTACGCACCCAAATAGATAGTTACATTGTTTACCAATAAAAAAATAAACCCTTCATGCTGTAGAGTTTGAGGCTTCATCTTTTTAAAAATAATTAGATACTGAATGAGTTGGATTAGTCTTCAGATCAGGTAATATCATTGGTATTGATTATTTTTGACTGTACAGGAAAATCCCATCCCTTAAATCACTATGATAAATAAATGAATGTAATTATTTGCACATGATCGCAAAACGGCTCCATATGGCAGCCGTTTATACCTACATCTATAAAGCTTTCTTTGGGACATTTACTACTTTCCAGATATTCTATACATCAAGGGCAGGGGCTCCAAACTAAATCAAGTCCTGGACATTTGTTATTTTCAGGACCCGGAATGACAGCACCTTTGATGTTGGGATGGGAGATTCTTCAATCTTCTGGGCCATCTATACTACTGTAGTATGAAAAGGCAACACGGTTTATTGTAAACGTTTTTTAGATAATTACATTGAAGTTTGAAGTGTCTATTTCTATGAACCAGTTTATGACATTATAATACTATGACATTATATGTCAAATGAAAGGTGTGATGGAAAAAGCATCTTTCCTCTTTAGCCCCTTCCTTTCTTAACTGAAGGGAATTCTGACTCATCCAGTCAGTCAGGCTTGCTCAATGCACTGACACAGTGATTCTATAGAACGTTGGCCATTTGGTGAAAAAGCTAAGTCAACATGAGTGTTGTCTGTGTAACTGTGGTAGGCGATGTTGTTATTTAGCCTAATTTGGGGCCTTTAACCAATAGCTTTCTGCCTGACCTCAAGAGACATACATCAAACACCAGGAATGGAGTGAGCAAAAGGAAAAAAGAAGACTGATGATCCAAGGGAACTCTCCGGATTGTATAATCAATAGCGACAAAAATAAATGGCTTGACCATTCATCTATGTCTCCTGACCAGCATTATAGCAACATCTTTGCAATGCATATTCTTTTATACCAATTGATTGCTTGTTCCGTAGTTTGTAAATCCAAACCATATCGATCTGCTGATTGTATCGATGAGAAGGCTTGTACCTGGTCATTTGTTCCACTGACAAATAGATCAGTACTGAACTCTGTGATGAATCTGAAAGAAGCATTTTTACATTTCGTGATAGTAAATTTGACCTGTCATGAATTGTGATGAGATTAAGTCAAAACCATGGGTTCTAAATTAAATAAAAATAATGCTAGCAATGATGTTTGGGTTGAAATAAAAAAAATGGGCGTCCTCATTCTAGCACTTTCAAAAACAGTTTGGAAATTGGTTCAATCTTGATGTCCTACACTATTTGAAACATCAGAACAGAACAAAAAAGAGTCTTCTTGTCACCCTCACCAAAGTCAGAAGTACCAACTAAACGAAATAAAGGAAAGTATAAATACTGTGTCTGTCCAAACTGCTGTCTATTCCAATTGTGACCTTAGGAGTTCACATATGGGATTGGAGACCAAAGACAGGGGAGTCCTTATAAATAGAAAAATATCACACACTGACTTGGGAGGAGGGCAGGGATCAATGGTGCCAGATCAATGATCAATAGGCCGCTCACACCAATATACTTCCTGCTGACGCCCAGAGCTCCGGTTACACAGATGAAAATGGGTGGGCAGGGCTGGAGTGTGATGATGATTTATGTCATTGGAGTGAGCGTGGCAATAGAGACGTGTCTGAATGTCATTGGTCCCAACACGCATCCCTGGTGCACACTGGACTGTATGCATTGGAAAGGATAGGCTAGTGTCCATACATATCAAACACGGTCTATTGCTGAAATTAAGGCATAGGGAAATACTGCCACGTTTGAGGGGAAAACACCTGCACAATACCAGAAACAACAGAATGAGTAATTTGCCTCACTTGATATGAAGTTCATACCATAATGTTAGCATAGTTAAAGCTACTATAGGTAGTTTATCTATAGGTGATTTAAGCGACCCCTACCATTTGCTTGGTGTAATTATTTTCCCTAACCGTTGCAAAAAAGATGCACAGGATACTCACAATCACTGCATACCACTAACACGATCAACGACTATACTCCAAGTATGGGCACCTCTTCCTGATTTAGTGATGTGCTTCCTTGTACCATAAAGCAATTCGTCATAGTTTTGTGGGAGATTGTACCCAGTAACAGACAAAATGAGTATTAACTATTGATACTTCAAGAGAATCAGCACCAGGATTTTAAGTTCTCCCACAGACATTACAATGTGCTATCAGTAGAAATGTATTGATGATATGTTAGTATAGAAAATGGACCTATAGCTATAATTAGCAATAGCACTTAACAGAGCTTAGCATGTGTCCCAGTCTGTGTCTAACTACTACCAGTGGATATTAGTCAAACATAAAAGCAAAGACACCTTTTTGAGAAAGTGAAAGAAAAACTCTACTCCGCTTCTTTCTGTGATCACCAAGTTGTCCTAGTTAATTTAGTATTACCCACAAGCATTTGAAAAGTTGAGCTTTGGGACAAATAAACCTATTGAAGAAAAGTGAAGATTCATGACAAACCTTTCTATTCTATTGAAGCAGACCAAAGTGAGCATTTTATTTCTGTACCCTGTCCTACAACTGCTGGTGTTTGATGCAAAAAAACTACAACGGTGTGTGCTTCGGATGTGACACACCAAGACAGTACTGCTTCTGGCCTGTCGGGTCACATGTGTCAACTAGCTTACTTCTATGAAACCCTAAATCCATAGGAACGTGCCCAATCTAGAATCTAATGATGCCCTCCATCTAAGGGGATAGTACATAAGGTCAAAATCAATAATAAATTGCGAGCATAGGCTAAGGGAATACATCCTTGTATTGCAGTATCATGGATGGTATATCAACATTATTGATAACAGACACATCTTGGTCAATGTTTGTATAATTCTCTTTTCCCCCATATCCAGAGTAAACTTACACTTCTATAAAAGATGATACTAAAAAGAACGAACATGGGAATATTACTAATGGGTCTAAGTATGAAAGAACATTTTTACCAAGTGTGATTTCAGAACTGTGCCCAGATCTTTAGAGATGAGATCACAACAGGCTTAGAAGTGTGGTGAGCTGCAGTCAACGGTAGTGAGGAGCAAACTAGAGCAGCGAGAGAGATTAGGCGGCAGGATCGAGCGACTAAGAGGCACCAGTCCATCTCAGCAGCACGTAGCCGATATATGAACGATATGTAGTGACCACGAGTATCCTGCGCGTCGTCTTTGCGACAGGGAAAATAAATACACCAAGCAAACGGTAGGGGTCGCTCAAATCACCTCCTATAGATAAACTACCTAGAGTAGCTGTAACTTCTGAATGTTAGCTTTCCAGTAGTACTCAGTAAATTAGTCTTGATTACTGCAATTACCTTCTCTTCGGCATCAGTGAAACTTCCCTCTAAACTCTGCTGCTTGTCTCCTCACCTCAACCAAATGTTCTGAGCACATAGCCCACGTCCTTTTTGGTCCTTCACTGGCTCCCTGTCAACCAGCGCATTAACTACAAAATTCTTCTCCTCACCTCTAATGCTCTAAATAACTTTTCCCCTCCCTACCTCTCTGACCTCTTCCAACTCTATCATCCTTCCCGATCAGTACGATCCTCCATAGCTGGTCAACTGGTCATTCCCGATTACAAATTAAAAAACTTTGGTGATTGTGCTTTCTCTGGGCAGCATCCAAACTATGGAACTCTCTACCTCCTCTAACTTTGTGATTCTAACTCACTATCAATCTTTCAATCCCACCTTTAAACCATAATATCACTTTTTCCTCAACTTGGTTTGAATTGATGTTGCTTTTTTCCATTCTCCCTCTTTTTGTGTCATTGTCTGATTACCATGTTAATTATGTGATACATCGTCAGATGCAACACATACTGTTACCGGAAAGTCATATTATTATTATTATTATTATTATTATTATTATTATTATTATTATTATTATTAGGCCTGTTTTTGCCCGCCTATCTAGTTCCGCAGTTTTGACCCAAT
>JAVQIZ010099945.1:0-14279 GCA_036023535.2 Galaxias brevipinnis | reverse complement strand
GGCCTAGAATATACTGAAGACCAAAATCCTTTCCAATTCAATCTTATCCCCTATTTTGTTGCTTCATCTTTTTCTCTGATGTACCTGTATGCACAAACAATAAATGTTCTTCCTGAAACAGGCCTGATTTGTCTTAGAAATACATTACATATCACAATAATGGGAGAAATGTGTTGAAAAGCCTATCTGATCAGTATGGAAATGTATGCGTCCCTTGCCTTTCTTCACGGGTACGTAGAGATCCCAGCATCCTCTCTTCATGTTCATTGCTGATGATTGTGAGACAGCCAAACGTCGGCTGGCACTATTGCAGCGCAGGTCAAGAGCTCCAGGTCACCACCTATTACCCCAGAAACAATAGGCTTCCAGCCTGCAAGCACTTCACCGTAGACGCAATTACAAGGCAGTAATCACAGAGATGGAAAAGGAAGAAAAGAGAGGGATGGAGGGAGGGAGAGGGAGGAGGAGAGGTGATGGAGAGAAAGAGGGGCAGAGAAAAGGAGAGTAGTAAGGAAAATGGATGAGAGAGAGAGAGAGAGAGAGAGAGAGAGAGAGAGAGAGAGAGAGAGAGATGAACCCACACAGCATCTCCTGCGCTTCCAAACAAGTATGACTAGGGTGTCTGTTGTTTAAAAATGTAGGATTTTTTTCCAGTCATTTTTATTTTCCTAATATCACGGATAGATGGTCTTTTTGAAGGTGAAAGTTGTGGTTACCACAGTAGAGACATAATTGGTTCGAGGATCCCCTTTTGTATTCCATGTTTTGACTGCCCTCAGGAAGGGAGCAATGCATCTCCCTGGTGACCAATTCAAAAACAGGTATTTGAGGCAGGCCACTTCCACTCTCCTCTCTCTCTGTGTTAATATGCCATTGTCCCATTCTTGTTGTTTTTCTAATAGCATTGTAATTCTCCTTCTTGTCTTTCCCCTAAGTGTCTTTAACTTTGCATTTCCACGCAGTGGCTTTGTGTGTTTGCTGTCACTAAAGCCCTGTTCAGTAGCAGGTACTCAGGGGTCAAGTGCCATTTATTAAGAAGGACAGTAATCATATCAAACAATGTTCCCATCTCAACAACTGTCCCCATCTGTCACTGAGTCTGTCCTGATAAGGGTAATAGAAAGGCGTCTTAGATTGCAAAATGCATGCCCAAGGTAAAAGTGATGCATGTTGTAAATGTATAAATTTTCTACATTTAATGCACACACTGAGAACAACATTAAAGTTGATTCAGCACAAATGTGTAGCCCAACTAGCTTGATTGGTTTTCGGTATTGGTAAAAAATGAATATGCCAAATACCTTTGCTCGATGAACGCAAACTGTAAGTTCTCAGTAGTAGCTCATAAACACACAAATATAATTACATAGATTTAACGGGAATCGTTGAATCCAACTAAGTTACAGTGATGTCTGTATTGATACTGAATACTGGAACGAACTTTTGAAGCTCAAGTAACCATCAGCGCAAACTAAACTAGAGGAGCAGAATCTTTTTCAAGAGCCCTCTATATGTTCTTCTTCCCTGCTTCAGCCCTCTCTGTTAACCCTCCTTCATCTTGTTTTCCACTCCTTCCCATGTTGAACTCCAACTCCTTTCCCTTCTTCATCCTCTCCTCCATCTCCTCCTTCACCCCTTCACTCTCTCTCCCTTCTAAGGTTGCACTTCACACGCATACTTTAAGAGGACCCTGAGGAAGGACACACACTCAACAGCATGCACGTGTGCGCGTTTACACACACAAACACACACATAGAGCCATTTAACAGGGTAATGGAGGATGATTGGGGGCTTTAAGGGTTAAGGGTAAGACGTGACATCACAGACTCAAGCAACCACTCAATGTCCAGCATTAGTCTGAGCCACTTCACTCTCCCAGAAGGGCCTGATTACTGTGTGTGTGTGTGTGTGTGTGTGTGTCTATGGAAGAGACTAAATAGATGTTTTCCATCTCTTAAAAACACTTTCCGTTCTTAGAGAGGAAGCTGGATGGAAGGAAACATTCAGTCATCACACTTCATCTACAGAAACCTTACCTGTTGTCATGCTTGGGCAATTGCAACATAATGTTTGCGAGTGGGTTCATATTAGTGTGTGTCCTGATAACTATTTTCCAGTTACTGCGTTTGTCTAGTATGGGTCAGACTGTTGAAAGTGTAATCCTTAAAAGTAAGTAATTTTCTGTTTGACTGAATACAGAAAAAGTGTGGCACTCATTTTAATACAACTTTATGCATGACAGGTGTAGAAAAAAGTGAAGTATTTAAACCACAATAAATCGTAATAAAAAATAGCCTATGAACACAGAAACATTTGTAAAAAGCTGTAAAAAAAAGAGTTGAGTGCATCAGCAGAAAGCGAGGAGAAGTAAAGAAAGGAGAGGGGGACGCTTGGCAGTGATGGTTAGGGTTAGGGTTAGATGAAGAGCTGAAGGACATGTCTGTCACTGAGAGATACCATCTAAAATCATGCTGCTGCCCGCCACCACCGACTGGTAATGTTAGAGGGAAAGGGAACGTTTGTAAGTGTGTGTGTCTTCACATTCTACATAATAATATGCTAGAAGATTGTTTAGTGCATTAAAGCATGTCACGTGTTTACTCTTTGTAACTCTTTTGAATCTACTTGTAATACTCATTTTTTTCCATTGATTTTGAACCGCTGTGTATACTCCTATTGTCTAACCACATCATTAAATGATGATACAGTTAGAATGGGGAGGTATTATCCAGACTGAATGAAACTAGAATAAGTGTGTTCTTCTCTCATTGTGTTTTACTGTGGAGCTTCTGTTGGTCACACCTTTCTTCTTAAGTTCTTCCACTCTGTGCATGACAATGTCAATTTGGGGAGTCTTTAAACCCCACATCCAGCAGTGTGCTATTCACTGAAGATTTAAACTTAAAAGATAGCTTACTGAAAATCTTTTGGTAAACCTTTTTAGTTAGAGGGAACCAATTGGAATTTTTTTTGCATTTGGGCCCTAAATATAATAAACACATAAATACAAAAATTCAACAAAAAAAACAACACAATTAATACAACAGTTCATCATGAGTTGCCTGCAGAAATCTCCACACAGCATTATTGCATGACAAAGATTCCAGGTATAAAGAGACAAAGAGGCTATACCATGAACCACTTTAAACAGAGCAGAGGTGAGCTTGACTTTTTGCATCCCTTCACTTACATATTCCTGGACAAAATAGAGCAAAAAAAAAAAATTCCTGTGTTTACTCTGGGCAGCTCCTCCAGCCTCCTGACATTGCTATGCCATAGTCGTATCCAACCTGGAGGCCACAATGCCCAATATGCTTTAGAGAAACTAGGAAACACAAAAACATGGCAATGCCTCTGTGCTGTTGTGAAAAATAGAGCTGTGCAGGACATGTTGTATTAGACACAAACAACCCTGTGGCTTAGCAGGTTGGTGGATTGCACAGGCCTATGTAATGTTAATATATAGACATTCTGTTTATTCAGCCAAATCAATCAAAACAGTTTGATTACTAAAATCCAGAAAGAAAAAGACGGAGCTATAGAACTTCATGCTGGCTATGGTAGAAAGGTGTCAGAACACAGTGCATCGCAGCTTGCTGTGTATGGGGCTGCATAGCCGTAGACCGGTCAGAGTGACCATGCTGACCCCTGTCCACCACTGAAAGCGCCTACAATGGGCACGTCAGCACTGGACCATGGAGCAACAGAAGAAGGTGGCCTGGTCTGATGAATCACGTTTTCTTTACGTCTTGGTGCCAGATACCACAGGACACCTTCAGAGGTCTTGTGGAGTCCATGCCTCGCTGGGTCAGAGCTGTTTTGGCGGTACAAGGGGGACCTACACAATTTTAGGCAGATGGTTTTAATGTTTTGGCTGATCGGCATGTATATGTGAGGACAAAGAAAACAACAAATTAACGGTCAACATTTCTGTCAGTGGCTAGAACAGAATAGATTATCTTTTAAAGGAGGCAGTTAGGTCCATTTGCACTATGTTGAAGTGTCTTGCTCTCTGTTGCTGAGACAGACTGAGAAGGAGGATGGGGAGGGGCTGCTTTTGCTTTAAAATTGAGAAATGTCTGTATAAACCTTTAAAGCATAAAATATTTAATCTGAGAAACATTTCAAAAATACAGAAATAGCATTTTTGAAATATTTTTGAAAGATAGTTGCATGCAAGGTTGTCACTGTTATAAACCCCAACCTCCATTACAACACTACTCATATTAACAGTTATAGTCAATATGTTCTATGCTTAATGAAGAGGTAATCCTTTGGTAGGAGAAAAACGTAACCCTAACCCTTACATTTTAAAATAAAAGATTCAAAGCAAAGATTTAAACAAATTTTCTCCTAGTCCCTGTCGCTTTTGTCTTTGTTTATATGTGTGTTTGATCGTACAAGTGTTGCTTGTTTCTCACCTTGAGAACATTTCTGTTTCTATTGGTTTATGAGCAATTTGTCCCATATCCTTTTCTATTATGCTTTTTAAATGGTAGTGTCTGGTAGTGCCTCCTTTCTCTTTGCCATGCAGCCAACAGTAATTAAGCCGCACAGATCTATAATTACTGCGCATATTTACCACAAGCCCCGTGTCTCTGAATAGAGGCTGCGCCTCATCCTTTGTCCAACTGCATTATCAAATGTTATTATTTGCATTATTTCGGCTTCTTACTGTTTTCATTAAAACCCAGAGCTTTGGGAGAATGAGTGACCTCATATGCAAATGAAAAAGATGGTCACGTTACAAAAGCAGGGGCGCTTGTGCATGTTAAGGAGTTAGTGATAACATCTCTCTCTCTCGCATAGGCATACAACACTCACATTTATCCTGAAATGCCAAATTCAACTAAACTTGTAAGTTAATCAAAATGCACAATAGTAGTACATAGTTGATATCCAGAGACGGAAAAAGCAGCACAACTAAATGGGAATACATGGCCTTGGTTTGAGTGTCAAAAAAGGCATATTGAATACTTTGTTTCAGAAGTTGAAAGTAAGAAAACCAATTAATTTGTAGGCCTTAATTGCATGTATGATTCCTCACAAAATTTGAAACAGCTTTCAGGCATAAAAAACTAATTTCATACGAAGGTCAATATTTTTCTCAAGGAGTTCTATACAAATGTCTTGAGAAAGAATACTTACCTTTCTTTGAATAAGAACTCAATGAATCAAATACATTTTGATCTAACTTATTGCATGCTAATTTCCCTGCAAATTTGAGACTTACCCATTTGAATGTGACCCATTTGAAGGTGACCTAAACATTTTGATCAGACTTGATTTGGTCAAATTATGGGCCGAAAAATAAAGCAGTACTTGCATCAGTCTCTCTCTCTCTCACACACACACACACACACACACACAAATAGACACTAACACACACACACACACACACACACACACACACATCTAACGTTGCCGTGCCTGTTAGGCATAATGGAACAACAGCCTTCATTATCTTATTCCTAAATGTCAGCATCTCAAAGAAATGCGAGCACAATTCTCACCCAAAAATGACATTAAGTTCTTGGCAAAGCTATTCAAGTGTGGCTGGGGCCATTTGTATTGTTATTACATGTTTCTAGTGTATTATAAACTATAAATTTGTTGCATGAGAATATACTTTATACTGAATAATTAAAGCATCATGGGTACTTCAAAAGGTAATTTATGTAATGTAATAATTTGTAATTAACGTACCTAAAATGAAATAGTAAACAGGTCAAATGTTGTTATTGGCAACATAAATGAAGTTACCATATTCAAAATAACAATCATAGAAAAATCATAACGATTGATTTCTGAACAGAAACTGACTTAAGATAGTCGGCCATTGTACATCTTAGTCAAATCAAACTTCTTAAAATGAATGACTGTTATGGAGACTCTCGACCCAATTGAAACACTAATGGGTTTTACAACTTCTGGTACATTATAATAACACCTAAGATAAGTATCACCAAACTTTGGGTTACACCATAAATATTCGCTAGCAATGCAAATCCATATTCAAATATTTAATTGTAAATAGTTATTACCAAGGTTTATAAACGCTCACTATGCTTTATTACATGTTTTTATGCAACTGTACAGCAATTATTAGTCAATTATTAGCACTCAAAACACTACCATTACGGCTAATTGGGGTGGAATTGGGTGGACTCAAAGAAAGTGTTTCCCCATTCTAATATGCGGTGTAACAGAGTTAGGGTTGTCCTTTGAAATTTTATAAACATTTGATTAAAGGGCAAATAAGAGCGTTTGTAAGAGCAATTCTAAAGTAAATGCGTTATCAAAATTGCTCGCTATGTTATGTTGCAGATTTTTAGACTGCACATTTAAGAAAAGATTTGAGGACATTTTAAGATTTTTGCACAAGGTACGTTTACCTTCTATTATCAATCCATTGCAGACTTTAAAAAATTACCCTTTGTTCATAATTCTGTCTTTTCCAATCTGTTTGTCACAATAACTCCCATTTCTCCTCATCTGTTTTGATGAAGAGGAGGGACTCTCCCAGAGCATCTGGCCTTCCATCCGATACATATTTTATTCAGTCACTGCCCAACTGAGGGCTCTTCCAAATGGGCTATGCCTCCAAGCCAGCCCTAGGCTTAAGCCCTGACTAGGCCTCAGGAGTGGAGCTCATACTCAGCTTCTGCACCTGAACACACACACACACACACACACACACACACACACACACACGTACACACACACACACACACACACATTTTGAGGGAGCTACTTGTATTACTCATTACGACATCATAGTTTTAATTCATGACACTATTTATTCATTCATGGCAGCTGCCTGAGAGAGGCCTGAGTAGGCTGATGACACCAACTGTCAAGGTCATCGCTGTTGAAGGTGATTCTCTCTGAGGGCTTTTGGCTGGGCAGACCAGAGCAGATGTTTGCTTTTTTCCCCAACAGGAGTTTAGATGTTCTTTGTTACGGTGGTGAAGGAGTTTTTAACTGTCACATGTACAACAATAAACATTCCTATGAACCATGACGACACTTCATGCACACAGAATGTGAAGGGAAACATAGTTAGTGTATGTGCTGGTGATTTGACTGTCCAACACTAGCTCGCGAGAATTTCCTGACCTACAGACTCTGGAATCTCAGGACTATCAACCAGCGAAACGCATACCTTTCAGGCATCATATAATATTCAGCTACACCGAAGACCTAAAGCATTTGGACAGAAACAAACAATACAGTTTGCATGTTATGTCATAACATCACCCTAAACCAATCTTTCTTTGTTTTACCATTCGATATAAAAAATATGACGGGAATCTGCTGCTGAACTGACATTTTGGCTTAACATTACCAACATTATCCATTTTGACTGAGCACTACTTTTCCTGCCTTATAGCTTGACCAAACACAATAAATACCTAACAATGTGCAATTTGTAAATATATGAGTTATGGTCTACTAAATGTCAGGTCATTATCAAACATGTCTTTTATCAGTTAAGCTTTTGTTAACTCATAATTTAGTTTTTACGTGTAATAAATGTTTCTGTCACATGTTCGTACTTAAAGTAAATTCAATAGTTCACGCTGCATGAGCCAAGCAAGGCTAAGGTTGGCAGATTGCAATGGATGCACAGCACAGGCTAGGATGTATGGAGCTGCTTTATGGAAACGCCACATAGGCAAAATACATGGGTTTGTTCTAACCATGGCAGTGACTTATCAGTTAGATTTAGTCTACTTGCTGTCAGAAGTTCAGTTTATTTATGCAACCTAAAATATAAATATTGAATCGCCTAATGAAGTGCACATCACCACTGTAATTGTTCAGGTTTTACAGAGCAGAAACAATTCATGTACTTGTTGTAACATGTAAATTAATTAAATTTAATTAATTTAGCAATGCTACCGATTAAAGGTATTATATGACATTGCAAACACGTTTATTTTTTTATGAACAAATTGTGGGTGCTAACTGCAGGTTCTATCAGCCAGCCCATTCGTTTGCTACCATGATCACCAGTCGAGTCTAGAACTGCTCTGCCGTCCCTACGGCCATCTTATTTTTCCTGCTACTCTCCATGGGTTATTGACCAATCTCAGTGAGAGGCACATGGCTGAAGAGGTCGAACAGCAAGGCACACGTTTTTTAATACCATGCCAAGAGAGTGCCTGTGCACACACACAAACATTGATCTAATCAAGCAGGCTAATAATAGATGATACAGCATCACGGAATTGCTGGAAACAGTTGGAATCAAACAAATGACAATCTGAGCTTGCTTTGATGGGGTTACAATGTAATCTTGAATTGGTGTTATAGTTCTTATGGTTACCGGCAACTCAATACTTTCGTCGGTTGAAACCGTCTACTTTCCAGTATGAACTGGAAAAATGAAATAAACTTGGCCTTCTAGAACACATTCATTGGAAAGGACGAAAAATGTGTGAATATTCCTTTAAATTTTTTTTATTGGATCCTGAACTGACCCGCATGTGCAAAAGAACAAAAAACAAAGATGTCACATGCAGCACGCTGGAAACATGGAGGCCACTGTGGTCAGCGTTTACGGTTTGTCAAGTTGTGCTTGTATAGAAGTGTCACCCCAAATACATATGAGGTCTAATACCTCACTGTCCCTTCACTGACTAACTCCTTCGCCGTTGTCTTCCAAGTTTGTAGTAACAAATTCCCGCTATACTGTCACGAATGTTGATCGAGATTGACGTAAAAGTTGCATGGATTTCGAATTGCCTATTCAGACTGAGGTCACACTGCAAGAAAATCAGACCTGTATCTGATTTAGTACCACATATGAAAGTTGCCCAAGTCCGAATTGAAAAGATTGGATTTCATATGATTTGGGCTGTTCACACTGTTATGAAAAAAAAACAGACCTGAGTCACATATGAGCAAAGAAAATTGCGGATTTGGGCTACCTTTGCCTGCAGTCTGAATGTAGCCATAAAAAAGGCTTTCAGCTACAAACACAAATATAAAAAAAATACAGCCATACATATTTCTTCATAAAGGCTTCTTAAAGGCTCCTTTATTCTTCATGCTTTTTGGCATGAAATGGCATTTGATAGACGAGGACACCGGGTAAAAAAGGTCTGTAGCGTTGCACACGACTGACAGGTAGACACCCACATGATATCTGCTGTAAAGTAACAGAAGTGAATACAGAGTTGAAGATATTAAACAAAGGAAGAGTTACAGACAACGGGTGCATCTTTGATAAGGCATTCAGAGTTCAGTGGAAGTACAGGAACCGGCAAATAGAGGAGGAATTGACACTCTTTACTATCACAGGTGACAATGAGGAAAAAAATAACGCAGAAAGTTCTCCATCGGTAAAACTTGGCCCCAGAAGAGCAGGCTGTTGAATTTACTTTGGTGTTAACAGATTACAGAAATGTTTTCTAAAGTATTAAGATTTAAGTGATGAATGGGAAAATCATCGATTATGTCTTCTATTTCTCTGAGAAATCTTGCTGTTTTGATAAGGGTTTTGAGTAAATGTACACACTGAAGCTAGATACACACAAACATACATGGAATGATGCCATGCACTCTCTAGTATTGTAATCTTTTAGACAGCTAAAGTGCAATCAAGATGGGCACAGCCATATGTGTGAGGGTGCTGATCTCTAACCTCCCTTCTCATCCTTGGCTCTCTTCGCTCAGACTCCATTTTCATGCTTTTCTGTGTGCTGAGATCTTAAGCCATCAACAACTTAGAAACCTCACACACTAGCTACACTCTTCTTCACAATAATTATTGTGTTACTATAGGGCAGCACTACGGACGTTTACAGAAATCACAATTCAAAGCCAGATTCTAAATACTAAATGATGCCACATGATGCCTACATACTGAAGAAACAACATGCATATAGTGCAGAATGTCAGCCGTGTTGCAATAATACATTCTTTTTTTTTCATTACTTGTTACTGCGAGCACTTAGTCTTACACATTTAACAACAATATAAATGATACAGCTATAATCTGTATCAAGATAAATAACGCGTATAAACTGATATTTTTTACCTGCATTTTAATGACAAATGGTAAAATGTCACCTTGGCAGACATTTTCCAATTGGGGTGCACCAGGGAATACCATTACCACCAGATACCCTTATTCTGATCTCTCTAAAGCAATTGCTGGAAAAGTCGGTTACCCCTCTATAAAAAATCAATAATGTGAACTGATTCTCTTTACCAAAAAGAATAGAAGGGTTGTCATGTCAATATCACATAGAAAGCTGTTTAATCAAGTTAGCCAAATGGTTTTTAAAAGTTGCTAATTTCCCTTGTGCCAGTAAAGTGAAGTGCAACACAGACCTGAGAGGCCAATAAGTCACACTGCTATTATGCAGCACTGCAGATTACAGAAGCAGTGAACTTCAGTTAATGTAGAGAGGTTGTTGTGAAGTTGTGTGTGTGTGTGTATGTCTATGTAGTCTCCATGTTCTATCTCCTGTATCTCAGCCATACACAGTAAGCGCTGACATTTCCCAAAGCATCTGTGTCTGAACAACTCAAACACTTCTGACCTGTATGGGCAAACCATGTCGTTGAAATTATCATCGTTATCGCTGTCATCACCCCACCATATAAGACACTATGGACACTGAAGTGCCTTTTCAAAATGTACTTTTTAATTTCATAGCAAGCATCCACCCGCCTGCGGGACCTTATCTTATTATTATGGATGTATATGTGTTTTATTGATTTTCCGTATTATAAGTAACTTAAATGTCTACATGTAATATAACAAAAGGGTACACCCTTGTCTTTTAACCATCAACGCGATTTATGGTCATTAAAGCCACTATAGACAACTTTTTATATTAACGTATTATAAATACATTTCTTCTTATTGCACATTGTAATGTCTAAGGGAGAATGGAATAATCAGATCAGTCCTCTTGAAGTTTCAATATTTAACACTAACTTTGTTTGCCACCAGGCGTGATCTACCGCTAAACTGCGACGAATTGCTTCATGGCACAAGAATAGTATAGTCGTTGATCATGCTAGAGATATGCATTAACCACGAGCATTCTGCATGTCTTCTTTGCGACGGTTAGGTAAAACTAATTACACAAAGCAAACGGTAGGGGTTACCAAAACCACCTCCTACATGAATCTACCTTCAGCTGCTTTAAACTGTGATAAAATAAATCACGGCTGTACATAGAGCTAACAATAAAGAGCAGTTACAAGTCTTTGTTGGCTAAAAGATATCCTAAATCATGCCCAAAGACGAGGATGATTTGTACTTGGCACAAGTAGGTGGTTAAAATCAAACGTTTTGGAACAATGCAAATTTGAGATAGAACTGATAAGGAATGTAACAATACTTCGCAAGACAGTTAAATCATGATGTACATATATGACGATTCAAATTGGTGAGATTAAAAATGAATTGTGATACTTAAGGGGCACCATCTAATTTAGACTTCTCTTGTTCAACGTAATTTGTGGGGTGGGGAACCTCTGGTCTCCGACTCATATATCTACGCCCTACAACACTAAATATTTGATCTGACCCATGAGGCAATCCATATCTCTACTCTCATAAAGGCAAAAAAAAGGACACCTTGGCTCATTTGCCAGCGGAGGCTATTGCTAACGGATTTAAGTCTATACTTTGTGTTGTGATATCTCTGTCGTAGCTAGGCCTACAGTATATGTGTAAAATGCTGTTTCATAAACGATTGTTTCTGTGGTCTCTAGGACACCTGTTCTATTCACAGGCGGCCCGGTTGCCTGGAATCAGATTGTTGTATGCGATTTCGGAATATTATCATTACACTGAGTAATTTGAATTTAGCATTGAATAATTGCATGGCTTTTGACAGCGTCCACTGTGATAGCCTCTGGAAGATCCTCACAAGTTATGGTATCCCCTCACATATTGTGAGTAGGGATATCATGAGAACCGATACTTCGGTAGAAAGTCGGTGCCAAAATTCTAAAAATGTGATGGTACTTGTTTTCTTTAGTACAGTTGGTACAGGGGCTGCAATAGAAAAATAATTTTAAAAAAAGCGAGGCGCTGCGCAGCCCATTTTTTCTAGCTAAATTCTTCAAGGCTTAAAGAACCCCCGAGTAACCACCCGTAATGTTTTGTCGCAATCCTTAAAGTGTTTGGCTCAATTCTTAAAGTGTTTGGCTCAATCCTGCTGTAAGCTACTGCAAACTCAAGTCAGAAATCAGAAACGAACAAGTATGCCTGAGCAATTACAGTCTTGGCGAACAAGCGAAAAAGAAACAAAACAAACTGGAAAAGTTCACTTTTTCTTGAAGTATGCTGGACCTACTCTGCATACTTCAAGAAAAAGTAGTTTACACCCCAATGCTGTAGGGGAACATTTGACTCTCCTTGTAATCTCACTTGAACGTTTCATAAAGGGGCGTATATGTTTCTTTTTATGATTATATGAACAGGCCTCTTGTAATGTTAATAGTTGTTTCTATTAGGCCCAGGCCTATTTATTTCCATGTTTCTTAAGTCTTGGCTAGGTACTGCAATTGAAATGATGTGCCATCATTAAAAGTGTATTGTAAGTAATTAAAAACAGTATTGTTTGTTTTAAATAATTTTATTGCCACTGTTTTATTTGCTTCAAGGCTACATGCCATTGTTGTTTTTGTAATGTTTTTAAAAAAGGAGTGTATGTTGAAGTATCCCAAGTAAAAAATAAGTGTACTTTTTGTCTTAAAAGTATACCATAGATTTAAAAAGCATGTTAAAAGTATACTTTCCTACGCTTACAATATAGTTGGTCTAAAATTGTATTTTAATACACTTAAAATACACTATATTAAAATAGAGTATATTTACAGTGAATTATTTGAAAGTGCACTTTAAATACATTTGATAAAAAAAAACTATATATGAAGTATATTAAAGTATAACATACTTACAATGAAATATTTGAAAGTATACAATACTATTGATTTAAAGTTGTACTTTATACTTTGGAAAGCGTTGCTGGGGATAGGGACGGCTGGAATACCCTGCTGAGCCTGCTGCCACCGCGACCTGGCCCCGGATCAGCAGCGGAAAATGGATGGATGGATGGATTAGTACACTTAAGACATTTTATAATTTTAAACATAATTGAAACATGCTATTCATGTATTTTTTTTCAATTGGTCATTTCAGTAAGGAGTGCCAATTACAGGGCTCCAATCATAGAGCAGCATTTTGAAACAAACGAGTTCCAATACTGGGTGTCCATCACAAGCTCCGATTAGCTGATGTTGCCAATTTAGCGACTTTCAGACCCTTCTAGCGACTTTATTTCTAAAAAGCGATTAGCGACAAATCTAGCGACTTATTGAGACCCTCAGGGAAATATCCAGAAATGTACACAAATCCATAAATAATCACAAATTGGAATTTATTCCCATACAGCGCGGGTAGCTCTCTCTCTCTACACACAGTGCGCAGAGAACCTGGTGTGTGTTTCAGGCAGGAGCAATAGTATGTTCCTGCAGAACAGTTTCAGGACCCCAGTTTCAGGACCTCAGTTATAGGATCCTAGTTGCTATAGGACCGCGCGTCCTAAAAAAGCTAAGCTACGCCCACAATACCTTAGCCATTATTAGCCTACTCTCATGGTAAAAAAATAAAACTAAAACTAATGTCTACACTTATTTTAAATTAACGTGAAAATGTTTTTGCTCTTCCAACTATCATAGCTACATACATTTCAGCTGGCCAACTTTAACTTTGCTACCCAATTCAATACACCTACTATACTACTTTGTCTAGATGTTTTCAGATGCTATGGCTTTTGCAGATGACTGGCGTCAGACTCAGGAAAATATATTTTTAGATCCAACAGGTAACTTTACCCCTCTCTCCTCCAGGAGCGCTGCTTGCCAACAGGCAAGGCGGGCAACTGCTTGGGGCCCCAGACTAGTATGTAGTAGGGGGCCCCCCGAGGGCTGCCAAGACTTTAAACGACAGCAGTGTCAATGCGCAATTATTATTTTATATAAATATTTTTTTTGAAAAAATTATTAAACAGACATAATACATTGACATAATACATTGCCATAAGCAATGTGGGGCAATGTGCAATGTGTGCAATGACAGTGGGCAGACGGAGACCTCCCTAAGGGGGCCCCCCACCTGATCCTTCAGTCACAAGTCGCATGCATGATGTTAGAAAGTAAACAAACCTGACGACAAGGAAAATGAAAAGATATTATCCTGCTGGAAATGGAAAAAGAAAGAAGAATTTTATTATTTATTTATT
>JAVQIZ010099870.1:0-11934 GCA_036023535.2 Galaxias brevipinnis | reverse complement strand
GGGAACGCCTCGGGATCCTCCAGGAGGATCTGGAAAGCGTTGCTGGGGATAGGGACGGCTGGAATACCCTGCTGAGCCTGCTGCCACCGCGACCCGGCCCCGGATAAGCGGCGGAAAATAGATGGATGGATGGATGGATGAAATATCTGTTTTTGAAACAGAACCCCTCAAATATGTTGTACAGTTTAATCGGGAAGCACATCTTCAGAAATGTCAATGTGATAGTGGCCATGTCAGTTACAATCAGGAAAATGACCACACCCAAGTGTGTTACGCAGTTGGGCAGTCAGTATGAATGAATATTAAAGAAGGGTCACTTCACTTCACTTCACTGACTATTTATAGGCAACTATGGGCGTTAAACGGGTGGGACAAGATGTGCACTCACGAGGGCCAAATTTGATTGTGATTTAGAAAAGGAAACCAATGTAGGACGTGTGTATGCACTGTTTTATAAATCAGAATATTTTTGTGCCCAATCACTTTGTTTCGTCCCACTAAACCTTTTCACATCATAAACTACCCTACATTATCAACATTAAGTTAATTTGTTAGCAAATTCTATATTAATTCTACATGAATTTTCAAATTTTTGGTAGACTCCACTGGGATGATCACAGATTAACTTCAAAAGAAAAAAAGAGTATCTGTTCTGTAGCAGGTGCACCAAAATATCTACTTTGTCATGTCAACATTTATAGCCATACTTAGTTAAATTTTGTTGGGCTCTGTAAATAGTTTGTAATATCTAATATAAGCAGCAGGTTAGTGCAGCAGAAAACGCTGTATATCGCTCTTCATTTTGACAGATGCAAAGCAGCTGGAGCGTGACAGATGGAGCTCTGATTTATGATTAGTGCCTTGTAAGAGAAGACGAGTTGGAGATGAACAATGCAAAGAATATGAAAAGGTATGTTAACTCAAACCTGAAGAATGTAAAAACGTACACAACATTTGGTTAAGGTTAGAGTTGTCAAATGCTGAGATCACAAATGATGAATGTATTGTTTGTGGGTTATACTATCCACCAACCGAAGCGCATTTACTTGACATGTTTATTTCACAAATCTATCATGTGGAGGAGCCCTCATTTCCTCATTTTCAACAGTTGGACTAACAAAATAGCACCTTTTTTATACTTATTCTACTTATTGATGAGGCCAGCCTGTTGTCTCCTCCATCCTGAAATCATATCCCTCATTCATCAAATCCTGTTAGGATTTGTTTTATAATTCAGAGTCCTGAAGAAATCTCACAGGTTGACAAATTTAATTTCCTACTGTATCTTGACAATGACAGATAGTTCAGCACTGCTCGTTTTGTCCATTTACTGCAATAAAACGGAAATAAAGGTTTGCCTTTTTTGGGGCTATCTGCAAGAATTTGAAGCAAAAGCAGCCTACATATAAATAAGCAGTGAGCACAACCCACTGTACGCCCCCACCCCACCCCCACAACCTTTATGATTGGATGGCCTGGGCTTAAAGCTGCTGACCGGTCGGACGTAGCACATGTGTGTCCTGTTTGGACTACCTCATCCTTAATTCATACTGAATTATAATTATAAATATTCCAAACAACATAGTACAACATACAAGTACCCACATTACATGTTTTATTTAGTTTCCACACCAACATTGAGTATATCAAATATGTAACTTGTACCTTTGTTAATATCTGGGGAATTAATTATCAAACAATCTGTTTGTAAACATAATATTTGGAATTGTGGAATTCATTTGTAAAAGCCATACAATTGTCTCTCTGCTGCTTTTAAGTGGGAGAGGGAGGTAGCCAATTAAAAAACAAACAAATTATAGCATGTCAATACTTTTTCTCTGCTTACCAATGAAAGCCAATAAAATTACTCCTGTTTCATTTTTGTCTTTTCTTATTTAAAAAAAAAAAAAAGTCTTTTACCTTAACTGTAGTCTACTGCTCATGTATTTATTCATGTTTTCTCTCTGATGGACTGTGATGAATAGAAGGCCAGGCCTGTATTCTCTGTTCCATTGTGCTGCTTCTGAACCAAGGTCTTAATCTAGGCCTGCCATTACTGCCGGCCATGCCCCTGACAGACTCCCTCTTTCTCTGCAATTTTGCCCAGGCTGAAGGCCCCTTGATGGGTCATCTGGCAGGCCGGAACAGGGTCTTAGTCAGGACCTTGGCCCAAAGCCTTCCATCCTTCCTCTCTTTACAGCTCTCCCTGCTACCCCCCTCCAGAGCCGTCCTCCTGGTTTGGCATGGCCGTCGTCTCCCCTCCTCCTGTCTCTGGTCTGGTCTTAGATGGACGTCCTCTGATGCAAGTGCAGCAGAGTGGAGAGAGGCTTCTAGGCTAACAATGCTATCAGAGTGCTAACGCTAGTCGCCCAACAACCTCCCTACAGAGAGACACACACACACACTTTGCATAAAAAACCCGCTTCTGTTTACTTGTCTTCATTTATCACTGCTTGTCATGAACAAAGAAAAAACAAATAACAATACTGCAAATACAAACATATTAACAGGGGAGAAAACATGCAGAGATGTACAATCAAAGGGAGGTTGAGGGATTGTTAAAAAGAGCAACAATGATTATAAAACAGTGGATGTACAGTGAGGGTGAGAAGAAGGCAGTCTAGAGGAAGAGAGTAAACGCATTTTACATTTCTCAATCTGGCTTGTCCGAACTCACACGTTTGAGACTGTCCTTGGTGCACTGCAGTTTCAAAGCAGAAATACTCAGCCATGGCGTTGCCTGCTCATTTTGCTCCGGATTGTAGCACATGAAAAACACCACAAGAACACATTAACGTTATAAACTTGATTTTCACTGGAGGGGGTCTTTGAAGGTGCAGTATGTAAGACTAAAGAATTGGGCAAAATGCTCAATGAAGTAAATTTGCAAGAATAAAATGACAAAAGCCCAAAAAGTTAACCTCCTGAGTCTCAGATTCCTCTTATCCCTCTTCTAAGCCCCTCCAAATCATATTTACACATGCCTGTGCACTCAGGTCAAAATTCTCTGTTACGGGTGAGCTTTTTACCAGGAGTGTGCACGCAATGTGATTGACAGGCAGTTAGCCATCCCGTCTAACAAAACTTCCAAAGATTTGTATCTGAATACAGGGCCTAGGGCACTCATATAGAGCACATCTTCTCTCAGAGCATATGATTTATTGATATTTGCCAGGAGGTAGGTCATAAACTTAAAAATAATAGAACATTTTACTTACATACTGCATGCTTAAGTGATAAATTATTGTCTGTCTTCAAACTATGTTTATTGAATTATAATGGAAATACTTTTCAATTTGGTGTGATTAAGATCTGCATTTTGTGAAGCATTCTTCCATTAGAACTTATAACCAGCAATTCACAAGCTCAAAGTCAGAAGGCTCAAGATTGCATCCATCAATCTCCTGATAAATAAGTCTAACAAACCCAAGACGGAGGCCGGGATGGAGACATTAGGCAGCAAATATACCAAAAACACAGAGGTGAGCTCCAACCATTGGGAGGCTTGTTTGTATTGTGTGATTGGTTGCGTGCGGACTCAGTATGATTGCTGACTTTTCAGTCAGGCACAGACTGAGTAATCTGCCTCAACTTTAGCTGGAAATATTATTTTTATGTAATTTTGTCTAATTATGTTTCCCTGCGATGTCATATCTCGGGATGGAGGGGCGGGGCTGGTTTGTTTTCTTCAGAGTTTTGGTTGTATAACTTGCTTCCAATCCAGTCTCAAGTAATTTAGTTAATTTAGTAATCTAGTTGGCATGGACAGATATTTAATTGAAAGAAGAAAAGGTTTGCGGAAGATTTACACAAAGTGACTACTTTTACTGGCCTTCCAACAACGTTCCTTCAGCACCATGCTTCAGTGACCGCCACCTCACTAAAGAGAGAGCCATTCAGCCTATCTGAGCACCTCAGGACTAATCTCAGCAGTAAAAAGAGGATGTATTAATTTATTTTATTTTTTAACTTTTTTTTTGTGCAAGTTTTCTTTTGCAGTGGCCACCTGGCCCCCATGGGGAGAAATTGACCAACTCCAGTTCTATGCCAGTGCCTGGATCAGGGCACTGACGGGAGCATTAGCCTATAGACTATAGGGATCTGTAGTGGCATCCATCATTGGTGAACGAAGGAGTGATCACAATGACAAGGATGTTTTCAAGGAGTACTTTCTATTCACTCCTAAATGGGAGTGTCAGAAACGCTTCTCCAACCCCGCTGCGATCTAATGAGATGTAAAAGCAGTGGAACCTCAATGCAACAGTTTAAAAGGAGACACATGTGTGCTTTCGTTTGCCTAGATCTACGAGTCAAACTGGGAACACTTTAGAAACACAGACCGTACCACGCCAAATGGATTATGGAAAATGAATGCAGAAATAAAGATACTATATTATGTTCTTGAATAATCTGGTGTAAAACTAAATGATTCGTTGTTTAAATAATACAAATTACCCACCAAAATATCAATCAATTCAATGAAGTGGCCACTCAATACAGAGCAATATGGGACAATTTTTTCAATGGAAAATTTAGTTTTAAAATCGGAATCTTTCGACAATCTCCATTAATCTATAATGAATGTTTAATGTTGTTTTTATTACAAATAATTACATAAAGCATCTTTAATGTACCTCCCCCGCCCGCCATCCCCTAATGTGTTAAACCCCCAGAAATATTATATATATATGTTTGCAAGGATATTTCCCTAATTGAAAACTGTGCTGAAGTTAAGCTGTATTCTTAACAAGTTAACAAGCTGCCAAGTGCGACTTTTAGTGTGCTCGGGCTAGCCAATTAGCTGTTAGCATGCTCGACGTAACTCGTGGAAGCGGATCGATACAGCAGTCTTCAGTTGAATAGTAGACATCTGGCTTTCCCCTCCTGCAAAGTATGGTACAGTACTGCTGCCCTCAGAGAGCGATGTCGAGTCCAAAAGAAGTCCACCAACTTCCTCTTGATTTTCCTTAAGAGACAAGCTGGGGGATAGCACATTAACCCTAGTTGAGACTTCACTCATTAACCACTGCCACTTTGCCAGGCTTGCTTCTACTGCCTGCACCATCCCTTCCCAGTTATTTCAGATCCAAGCCTGTGAACACAAGCAGAGACCTTAGCTTTAGTCCTTGCCTCCCCCACTAAACCTCCAGGCGAATGCGGGGGCTCCTTTGCCTCAGAGCTCCACCTATCAATTATTCTCTCTTACCTCAGTTTACATGGCTGAGGAGGCTGTCTCATACATTTTCAGGGTACTCTCCAGGCCCCTGACATACCGCACATCCCATACATCATCTGTGGAGGCAGAGATGCACTTATCTCCTCACCAAACCTTACAGTGTTCAGTATCCCGGATAGTGGGCACTCCTGCCTAATCCCTCTTCCAATATTCACTGGCCTACTCAGCCCCACATTGACCAAGCCCAAGGCCCCAGTATAGAACAGGTTCATACCCTGATGAAACCGTTTCCAAATTCATGAGGCAACAAACATGGAACACCATGTCAAATGCTGTCAAATGTCTCTGGGTCAAGGCTTATCAAGCCAAAACTCAAGTGTCCTCTTCTGATATACAATCTTGTCTGAAAGGTCCAACTTTGACTGTAGCTCCAGCAATACTATATTGCTTAGAAGGTTATACTTTGATCTCTAAAATGACCTTGCAATCTCCAGATGTAAAGCACCTAGGTCAAGACTCAGGTTACACAGAAATCTTACAATGTAATGAAGTCCACCAGAGATTGCGTGGCAATGATGACTGAGGCATTATGTTAATTAGGCCAGTCAAACATCCGATAAGAAAGGAAGGTATGTTGACATTGCAGAGAGGCCAATATCATTGTATATTAAATCAATTCAACACATTTGCTGGCCCTTCATAACAAAATATAACAATTTTGTAGGGGTTGGGTATATCCTGAAGTTTATAAATAATACCAAGAGCCTATTCTTACCTCTTCGTGCAAATCACTTTACAAAATGTTGGTGGTAAAGAGCAAATTTCCACTTTCAGCAGGTTGATACCATAAGTGACTATATCTGTTGTGCTAAAACAACACGTGATAAAAGCAGACATACAAGGCTACACCAATACCATAATAATTATGTCACTCTAAGTTAGCTGAACCTTATGCCAATATAGATATATATATATATATATATAGCCGTCTTGTGGGAACATATCAAACCAAGAGTTGAAGCCAAACATCTGGCACGCTGCAGTAGCTCTTGAGTAGAACCCCACAATTAGCTAGAAAAAAACTCACTCTATTTAATTTTCTACTTCAGGTGATTGCAGGGCACTGTGTGTGTGAGTAGGTGAGAGGAATTGAGTATAATTTCTAGTCAAGGATATGGCCAGATTGTTCACTGACCCCCCTCCACCAGCTTGTTTTTGTGTTTACTCACAACATTAAAAACACCAGCACCACAACACCAGAAACAACACGTGTCCAATCTTTGGCAATTACTCCTGCTGGTGGTGCTTTGCTGTCTGTAATTATACACTGATACTGGATTGAATGTGTGTGTGTGTTACAGTAATTATCCTCCCATAATTACACGTTATACTGGACGGAGAGAAGAACAAGGGAGGAGAAAAAGAGGGAGGAGGGGCATGATGGGGTCTTTGTTGTTAAATGACAGTTTTTCACTATCATTGTGCCCACTTAATTTAGGTGTGTTTATTTTAGTGTGTGTAAGTGCGTTTATGTGTGTGTGTGTGTGTGTGTGCATTAAAATAGTCACATAATTGTGTGTCTAAAAGTTTGTGAGTGAAACTATAACCACCCCATCTTGCTCTTTCCCCATTCTCTGTCCTACTTAATGTGTTTAGAAAGACTGTCTACCTCCAAGTCCCTGCATGCTCAAAGACACATCTCAGCCTGGTGGCAACTATTTGTCAAATATCAAGTCGTGAAACGTTTTTTCTAAATAACTAGTGCCTATTGAAAACTCATATAAAGACTGTAAATTCATAATCAATACAGTACCTACATTTTCTTTCATTAACTACAGAACAATTTTGGCCTAATGGATGTAAATGTAGACAATTTTTCTATCTAAAGTTGCTAGTTATTACACATGATTGACATGTCTGAGCGTTATCTATTAAGTTTCTTCAAATTGTTTCACATCATTGAGGATGGCCAGAAGATCAAAATGTTCTGTTTGGATTTCACTAACTAGTCGCTTTATTTACTTTTACCATTACTTTACATTATTGAAACATGAGCAGCTAGATTACCCCTGTAACCTATACATCAAAATTAAGCTTAGAACCTAGTTTTTAGCTGTATTTGTTCATTTCCTCCATTTTAAAAACCTGGTCGAAATAATACAAAAATCGTGATTTTACCCGTATTTCATATTATATATTATTTAGTTTAAGACGGAACATGCTGTATGTATCAGCCATATATTCATGGAAAAGTGACTTGGCGAACATTAACAACCTACCGACTATTACATGATAATTTCAATAGCATCAAGTGCAAGTGACAGCAACAAGTGATTTGTGAAGCTAGCAATGAACTCTGCAGCAACCCCAGCGAAAACACAATAGCAATACAACAAGTGCTATCTGGAAGCACTTTACAATCAGCCCAACTGATACAGAGTAATCTGCGAATCAAGTAAGGCCACAATAGGCAGAGGCAGGGATGTGAAAGACCTATCAACATCTGTAACGCACAACCATATGCATTTCAAACATCCCGTTGTGACTGTGTCTGCCCAGGCCCGCCCAGCAAGAGATAATACACAATCGCAACAAGGCCTCTTGTGAGCGTGTCTGCCCAGGCCCCCCAGCAAGGGCTAATGAACAGCCGCAACCAGCCCTTTCTTTGTCACAAATAATGTCTACATTCAATTCAAATGTACTATACCCAGACAACCATCTGACTGCCAAGCAAATTACAGAAACTGTGGGTGAAACGATTTGCCAGGACCTCTTGCCCTACTCAATTGTGGAAAACACAGGTTTTCATGCTACCATGCTACAGGCTATCCTCATGCATTCATTTCTCTCATCACGTTGTACCAAACCTGTATAGTGATGTTAAAGCAAAGTTCACCTCTATAAAGGACGTAGCACACATCCGAATGCGAACACTGTATTAGCCTTGAATGTAACCTGTCATAATCATCCATGTGCCCATTCACTTAAACAATGTTTTTATTGGTGGTCAAAGCAGCGAAGCTGCGGAACCCTTTTGTCATTGTATTGTTCTTCCGCCATTTTTCAGGGTTTCACGCACTTCCTATGGCTCGCTTTTTATGAAACTTGGCAGGCTGATAGAGGTCTATGCCAAACAGAAATACAACACTTTTGGGGTCAATATACCCATTCCTCTAGCGCCACCATTGGGTCAAAGTTACAATTTTCAAATGCTCTTAACTTTGGCCCCCGGTTGTCCTATAGACATGAACCAGGTATCGGGTGATGCACAAGCATGATGTACAAGTGTGATGTTCAAACAACATGTTGATGTTTGTAGGACGATGGACGATGATGTTCCGAAGATAAACAATATGACCTACTGACTGAGAAAAAGGGGTCTTAAAAATGAGCTATCCTAATTCAAGCAACAACATTGATTTAATTATATTTATCTGGCTGTCTTGTCTTTGTCTTGTCTGCTACTTTTCAATCAAAAACAAAATAAAATCTATTAGCTAAGTGTTTCATTGGCTGAATAACCATATCTGTGATTTAAAAAGAAAAATGCTGAAGGGCTGAAAGGAAATGGAAAGCTAGCAATCGTTATTTACATGCATATGAAAGATTTAAAAATCAATTATCGGATTATGCTATTTTAGAATTAGGACTATTGATAAACATAAATATTCAGATAATCTATGATACTGAATACTGTAAGGAAGATTTTAAAAGTGAAAATGTACAGCATCAGAGCTCTAATTTCTCCACCTGTTAATTAGCAGTTAATTATTATTAAAGTGAAACTTTAAAACTGGTTTTTATCCAGTTTCACCTTAAACTGTTATTGACACTGTATCTTTTATGAAATCTAACACTTACTCCTTCAAGGTTTTTCCCCCATAGAGATAAGGGGAATTTCACCTTTTCACTGAATATTTCGCTTCAAATGTTAATTGCAGTACATCTCTGCCTTTAATAACAAAAAGAATCCCAAGCGAGAGGATTTTAAGAACGTTGTTTTAATTTTTCAAGCTTGACGTTCAAATCTAGTTTGGCCATTCACAGTGGACCACAACACCCAGAAATCCTAGAAAATTATATCACAACCCTCTTGGAAATGGAGCTTGTTTAACAATTGGTTGACCATGCTTTGGCGTCAGGTTGTAAAGCAACAGCTAGCTGTAACAGTAACGCACAGGAATCAGGAGAACATTAAGGACCGCCCCCCTTATTCTTGTAGTCTTTTAACCCTAACCCTAACCCCAACCCAAATAACAGTTGGAGGAGCATGTCAATCTTCTAATGTAGAGAACAATAGACACATTGTTGAAACAGGCCAAATGGCTCCTTAAGAAGAGGACAAACATGTCTGTTCCCATGTTGGTTTATGCAGCGATCGTGATCGAACAGATTCTTCACAGAATGCAAAACTGGAAAGGTACATTCATTTTTAGGATCGAAAGTCCAAGCAATACACTCTCTGACGTTATTGGGTGTACTTTCTCAGAATGTGCTTTATCAGTGTTCGACATATAGAACACCATTATCTCCCTTGTCTAGTTGCTTATAATAAGAGGAAAATCATTAATTAGTCGTTGTTTCTAGGGTGAAATTCCCCTTTAAATTTTGTATTGCCTCCAGCTCTTGACAAAACTCTGACGGGTGTCTTCATGGAAAACACTATTTTCTAACAAGAGTTTCACTTGGTGGACTTTTGTCATTTGTAACTGCAAATGTGGCATTATGCTGTTGCCAATGTGGTGGCGCTGTACCATAAACAGCACAGTGCACCGGGAAGGCGCTGCCAAAACAGCCAAAGGCTTACTTCCACCAAACAATTTTGGTGTGCCATTGAAACTATAACCTAACCAGTTCCATCCCTAACCTTAGATCTGTTTTGCGTTTCTATCGCCATGAAAGAGACCTTAAATTGTAGACGGGGTTCATAGCCACATAAGTTAAGTTAATCAAATTCAAATAACTCACATTCATAAGTAGTCGTGAGAAGCGCAAACACCACTAACAGCCGACTACTCGCTACTTTATTGTATAATAATTTGATACTAATTAAATAGTTTTGATTAACAAGTGGCACACTAGCCCCCATTTCAAAACAATGCAATCATGATCATGATCTATCGTTGTCAGGTCAAGCCTGGTATATACTACTGCGAAGAAACACGTAAATGTCTCTGCGTAGCTTCACAGAAAAGGGGTTTCTGTGAAACCGTAGCTCACAGAGGCCCGCCAACATGTTGACGGGGAGTCCGCCCAAATACTAACAGCATGTTGCGCAAAGCATCTTCTCAGTGCGTCAAACAATCGCTGATTGGTTGAGCAGGGAAGGAGGAAGCGGGAAGATATCCGGTATAATTTGGTTGGAAATCATACAGATTGCAAGTAAAACACCAGTAGAGCTGTTTGAAAAGCGATGAACGAGGTTGGCAAATACAGACATTTATATGACCACTCTGCAAAAAAACTACAAAAATATTGAGGTTGTCTATTACCATCCGTAACGTTTCTTTTCCGTGTTTCTTCTACGTTTTTTGTCTGTACGTTCTGGATTATTAAATGTGACACTGACTCCCAGGGAACCTGTGGAAGCATGCAGGCAAACTGCTGTCCACATTTCAGCACGACGGATGTTAATGTTCACAGAAGCACAACGCAGAACTATTAACCAGGCTTCAGGCTTCAGGGCAGCTCACTAAACTTTGCCTGCCTGTTGCCTTGAGAGAGGCTTGTTTCTGTCACTGAAAGGTAATAAACAAAACCTGGTATGGAAATTCAGAGTTGGCTACTCTCACGCAATGAAAGTGGAGTGGAATCATATGTTTTGTTATTTTAGGCATAGGTTTGTTTTATAAATTATTGTATTTAAAACTAATACACAGGTTTGATAAACCTCAGTGAAGCTGTCAATTAATACAAATTTTTATAAAAAATAAGGTCAGATGATTCTTATTTACCAAAGTTCTGATCAGAAATTGGCATGGTTTTCATTATGAAAAGCTTTGTAGGTACATACTGTGGTCTAAAACGCACAAGAAGCCTAATTCTCCTTTATAATAATGAATTAGGGCTACATATTTACAATCAGGCCCCCGTACCCTGGTGACTCTTTCTCACTGGCTGGCTACTCAATATGCTTGTGGAAATCCCTAAACAGGGCACCTTTTAAAACATGTTTTAACGTGATCATTTTAATTTTCTTTAATCAAATAATTATTAGGACTCCTAAAATATGTTACTTGCAAAAAGGGTTTGCTTGAGTGGCATGGTACACATGCATGTGATCAGGATCGTACCACCTCTGCCTCATTTTGAGCCAGGAAAAACCCTGTCCCTAGTTGTCATTCCTACTAGATTACTGACGGAGGTCATCTCTACAATTTGCCCAAACATTGTCTCTATAATTGATAGCTCTCTCAGTACTAGGGTAGTGGCATCTTATTTTGGACGAACATATGTCCAGCCTCTTCTCAAAAAGCCTATTCTGAAGCCATCTGTACTAATCTATTTCAGACCTATTTCCAAACTTCCCTTTTTGTTAAAAGTTGTAGAGAAAGTAGTTTATAGTCCCCTAATAGACGTCTTGGGCCAAACTTTTTTATTTGAAAGATTTCAATACAACACTGTTCATTTCACAGTACTTAATTAATAATAATAATAATAATAATTCATTTTATTTATATAGCGCTTTTCTAAAACCCAAAGTCGCTTTACAGCATCAACATAGATAACATGACACAAATAAACAATTAGACAGAAAT